>JAQLOL010000004.1:1082597-1100530 GCA_029783665.1 Naso thynnoides
TATGTTCATTGTGAAGCAAGACGGGAAGATCTCACAAACAAACAAAGTTCTAAGTAAGTTGTGTTATAGTTGCCCCCGCTCAAATAAAATATAGCCCCTTACAACATGAGTGCATTGAGCAGCACTGATACTAGAGCTACTGTTAGGTACTAACTTACTAACATGGTACAATATAGAAGGGTGATTGACAAATTCATGGTCTTAAGTAGAATCAGATGTACATATACACAGTTTAAATTTGTGAGAGATTGTACAGGAAGTTTGAAGTTAATGTCTATGTGGATTTTCTGGTAATTACAAATTCAGAACTTCAGAGCCCCCCCAAAAAAAGAAAAGAAAAATTTAAAAAATTAAGCACTTGGTTGTTTTTTTAAGATTCCTTTTACTTTAGGCCATAAATTTGTCAACAGTATAAACAGATTTGAATACATGAATTTTTAGAGAAAAAAATCTGCCAAAAGTTGTCACACAGAAATGACCGGAGCACAACTTCAAACACTATTTTTAAACATTTTAACATGTTGGGCCCAGAATGTCGCACAAAATGGAAATGTGTCCAATTCAAAACACAAATTAGTAATTTTCGCACTTGGTTAATAAAGTCGAGAGCATGACTAATAAATATTTATGCACCAGTTATTAGTTTATATTTCTCCATGAGACCTGCTCGGCTTTTAACTTCCTCGCCATGGTCAGTAGTGAGCAAATGAAAGCATGAGCTCACTTTTAAAAAGGAAGAATTACTCTTTAATCTGATTTTTTGTCGCTCATAAAGTTTCATTGCTTCTTCCTTCAGGTCCCACGGAGGCTCCTCATTTGATGAGGGCCGCAATCCTCGGCGTCATGCCTCCATCCACGCCTCAATGGACTCAACCCGATCCAAACAGCTACTCAGCCAATGGAAGAATAAGAACGATAACCGGAAGTTGTCCCTTCAAGTGATGGATGGAATTAGACCAGCCTCCTCCTCATCTCCTCAGAGGAACGTAGAGCTGCGCTGTTCATCCGAACCTTCTGCCATGGGCCTGGAGGCAGAGCTCCGCGGAGGAACACACCTGCCTACACTGGTCACTGGTCAGGAAACTGAGCTGCGTGCTGGGGCCCACATCCCAGCTCAGTACATGAAACTGGCAGCAAGTTCTGTTCCTATGGCCAATCATAATCACCTGGCCCTTAATGGCAGCACCGGCATGGCAGGAGGGGCCAGAGTGTCCATTCAGTCTCGGCCTGGATCCTCCCAGCTGGTTCACATTCCTGAGGAAGAAAACTTCACTAGCAGGGACCAGGAGAGTGAATCAGAGGACAGTATTATGGACGGGGGTGGGTCAGTGAGGGAAAAGTGGCTCAGAGTGGCTGAGAAGACCACCATCCCCTGCAGGCCACTCAGTGCCGGAGGACAGCCTCGACTTATGCAGGTTAATCATTATTTTCCTTTTTCAGCTTTGGTAGCTGAAAGTTCGGATGCATAAATATCTACAGCCTGGGTCAGTTTGTAACATGTCTGTGGTTGTTTCCTGTCTGTCTTTATACCACTAGTTCCCCACTAAAAATGATAAAAGGTGAATAAAAAAATCTAGGAAATTGCATAATGAGGAAAAACTTTTTTATGGAAGTTATTTTAAAAGATTTTGAGAATATTTGACAGAACAATTTAATTTTGCAATCACACAATAGGAACACTGAGTAAACTGTAATTAGGTAAATGGAAGAATTGCCGCTGAGTGCTATCAATCTATCTATCTTTTGTGCCTCGTGTTTTTTATTTCTATTTGACTTTTCCGGTCCTGAAGACTGCAGACTTCTTCCTTCAAAGACTGCTGTTTGGTCTCTGCGTCCCAGCTGTAGAACAACTCTTGACAATGGTGTTGACGAGTTTTGGTCATCCTGTCTGTTGAGAGAGGTCCTCAAAGACACCAAAAAGGCGTTACTTCTGCTGGGGAAATAAAAAATTGCAAATGTGCAATACCAGTGGTGACATAAAATAAGCCATTGTGAACCCAGTTATTGAGCTTTTCAGGTTTTATGCATCTTGAAAAGGGTGGTTGCTGAAAAGTGGCTCAGTGAGACTACAGTGTTTGTCCATAATGTTAGACGTCACCATGTGATAATATATAATATCTTTAAAAGTGGATGTGAGACTAGCAATGCACATGGCCACGATCAGTAGCTAGATCAGGTCACTCTCAATATGTGTGCATGCACAGTTAAGTCGAGCTACAGTTTTAGCTCAATTAGGCCATTTAATTGGACCACTGTCTTTGTCCCAGTGTTCAAGCCCTGAGGGAGAATCGATTTATCGTCCGACTCCACTACAGCAGGCGGTGACATGCCCCGTTCAGCTGGTCGCTACTGGACCTTCTTGCGGTTAGCCAAACAAGCTGCGAACAAGTTAGCAAGCAGCTAGCGAAATCCGTGTTTAACAGTGAAAAGATGGACAACTTTACAGCGCCGTACACTTCATGTTTACGCTTTACTTTTTCTACAATTTTGACGCATGCTTCCCCTTCTGTGGGGGATTCTTGTTTTCTTACTGGCTTTCTTCTACAAATTGACGCTTTTCAAGTTCTGAAGAGCTCGATCATGTGCAGATTGCTTAGGCCAGTGCGGGTCAGGTTGAGGTGTAATCATACAGGAGCAATTCAACACCCAGTCGCATTATCTGGGTGTGTTAGCTCTATTTTGAGAAATTCAATTTAGTATGGTTTTAGTCGAACTAACCTGTATACATGCATTTTAAAAGTCCAGTTTTAGCCAGACTAACACAATAAATCAATTTTCTCTAACGTCAAGTAAATGCACTGACTGAGAGGAGAGAGTTTAAGCACGCTGATTTTGCAACAGTTGCTGCTGAAATATTTGAAACAGAAACAGAAAATACAATGTTCTGTTAAATTTCAGAATTAACACCCAGCAATACCCATATGTTTATGCATATTTCACCTGGTTGGATTTGGTATTATTTCAAATATGACAATTTGACTGTAACTGTTACCAGTTGAGTTTATGCATTAAAACAAGTTAATTTTCAGGGATTTCCTGGGACAACGTGCATTTTTTCCCCAGGAAGGAAAATGTCGAAATTTCGGGAAAAATATTAATCCCTTGTTCAAAACCCTCAAGATCAAAGACTTATAATTTCATTTTAAGGATGTGCTCATATGGAATATTGAGTTAAAGTCTGAGAGGCTTCATTTTCAGGCTGGAGGTTCCATAATATTATCTGTGGCGAGAAACAGGCTTTAGCAGGGGCATCCTGGCCCAGCGCCCTTTCCCCTAAACAAACAGCTTGTCTAGACTGAGCTTCAGGTGATGGCGGGACATTCACTCAAACATATGCTAAGAAAACAATAATGTTGTCTTCTCTTAATTGTCAAAAAGGGGGAAATGGCAAAAACAGTTGGGTGTCGTCAGCAGTACCTTTTGTGGTTGGTTTAACCTGGCAAAAGTCAAGTGTCACACAAATCACACACACACACACACACACACAAAGGATGTGATAGGTAATGTCATATACACCCTTAGAAATATGGCACATAAAATTCAAAGGAATCCTTCAAGAATATACTCACTCACAAAAACAGTTTCACCTTAAACAAAATGAAATACACTGTGTGCAAAGTCAAACAAAGAGCATGTTTCCGTAGAATCAACAATCAACAGCTTTTTAAAGGGAACGAAATACTCAGTCCACTTTGGAATATTTAACAAAGTTAAATCTAATTAATTTCTCTCAAAGTTCAACAAAGAATGTCTGTTCAGATCTCAGTTAAAGCTGCGGTTGGTAACTTTGGAGGTGAGAGCAAGAAAAAGCAGTTTCAACAGAGATTTTTAACACAAACGTCACAACCCCTCCCATCCTGTTTCCGCTCAGGTCCCCCCTTCCCTCAGTAAGACTCATGCTCCTTAAAGGAGAACTCCATTTTCCATGTGGATGTCCAGATATGGTTGATGGAAATTGTATTCAGTTAAAGCAATAAATTCCTCAGTTTGTGTTATATTGACAGAGGAAGCTGAGATTGTCCTGCTCAAACAGCCGTTCTTGTAGTGCCTACACGTACCAGGATGCATTGCAAACACAGATCAGTGTACAAAGCACACAAATAGCTCAAGCAAGAGTGGCACTGATAACGTTTATTATTTTAAAAGCTATAAAATAATCACATAGATGTTGTTATATACGGGCCCACTGTGCATCATGGAAGGAGACAATTAGACGTTTTTCACATGAAATAACATCACATAATCATCGAGCAAGGTTAGATGCAGTGCAGCCAGAGGCCCGCAGCTGGAGACAGTGGCACAAACCACGGTCATAGCTTAAGCAATGCATCACTAGCCTACAGACAGACGAGTGGTGCAGATAAAGTTTACTTTAAATTTCTTTAAAAATATGTCCGGTGCTCATACGTGCACTTTTACTCAGCACTGTATCCTTGAACCAAACTGAATAGAAACGTCCACACGCTGCAGTTGGGTGTGTGGATGGTATGAGATGAACTGATCATAGGTGACTTGACTTATGAGGCAAACATTGATTATGTGTAAAGTTGTAGTTCAGAGCAGGAGGCCCAAATTTACACAAATGTTGTCAAACGCGTCATTGGGCATCATTTGAGAAGATTTTGGCACAGAAGTAGATCTGCTAATCGGCAAAGTACACCTTTAAGGTGAGTTTGTCAAAACAGTGGCAAATAAAAAAACTGGCGTTGTTTTGGTAGTATAAGCAGAGGTTGGCAACGGAGAAACTGGAAGTGAAGGAGTCAGTCTAGATTCTTCCAGAGTTCCATTGTCCACCATTGTTTCAAATTCCTTGTTAAAGCTCATGAAAGTGAAGCCACAAGCCTCTCAACCAATTACAGCGGGGAGACCAGAGAGTGACCCTGACTGATCAAAGCTAATGGGAGTGGTGGAATTTTCAGATCTCCTGAATACAGAGGAGAGGGGTGGGGTCAGCTTCAAGAACATCACAAAAACTGTTTATAAACCAACCATAAGGGTCAGCAAAAATGGCTCATCTCAAAAACCTAAGGAACAATCAGACCTGCAGTTTGTCAGTCAGCCAATCATTCATTTCCAAGTCAACTGCTACCTCTAATGCTCGGTTCTTGGTTCTGGCATGTTTGTCAGACAGCTTGACACTTGAACCGATTGCGTAAGCTGACCTGACTGTGTGCAAAAGCTACTGCAGTGTGCAGGCTAGAGAAAAAAAACTACTTTTCACATCCTGCCTTACCAACAAGAATGAATGGAGTTGCGCTGGTTGACTTCACTAAATGCGCCGCAGAGGACAGCAGTTGTGTTCACTGTTCTACAAGAAGACTTTTGTTTAGAGGGGTAAGAGGAGCGGGCCTAGCAGGGAGCCTTTAGGAACCCTTCTTCTTGTAACTTTAAGGCATTGATATCTTCCATGTCACTAACTAAGAGTGAACCGTCAGGTCCACAGCTAACAGAGTCATAAATTTATCTTAAAATTTGTAAATTTGTAAAACGGTATACTTTCGATACTGGCTGTTTGTTTTGTTGACAGCTGTGGTCACATCCTTTAATTAAAAGTTGATGATTATTGTTCAGTTTGTAGATAATTAGCAAGCATCCGTCTCACATTTCACTGTCATCCTTTTGTTGCAGGTGATAGCCTTATCCAAACAGCAGGGTCTGCTTCACTCTCCTCGGTCTGAGGATGGTGGCAGCACAGTCAGCTGCAGCGGATCTATTCGGTACAGAGCCCTGACAGATCAGGACCCATCACCACCGGCCTCCACCACCGGAGCAGTGGGAGGAGGAGGTCTGTGCTGCTAATTGAAAAACAAGTCCTCAAACACAAATCTGCAAAAGTGTTTAGAGTAATTGGCCGTTGGCAGGATCACGACCAAATGTTTTAGGATGAACCATGTATCCATTAACTAATTTAACTAAACAGGTACAAAAAGCCTACCTTATTAGATTTACAGAGAATGTTTTAATATTATTATGATTCTAAAAGAAAAAAGCAGATTATTAGAAATAACTGTGAAATAATGTGTTTGTGCAGTTATCACAATTTAGTTATAATGATGAAGTAATTTATACTTATTCTTGATCAAATAAAATAAAAATGTTTGTACATCAAATTATAAGCAGTCCAATTACAGTCTGAGGTACTTTGACCATAAAGAGAAAAACTGAACTCAAAGATCCTGACTGTTTAGACCTTTAAGGCCCGAACGTACAGCCTGTAATTTGTTAGTTAAACGACATTTGATGAACAAGTGTTTTTTTGTTTTTGTACACAAATCCTGAAAGATCAAAAGACTAAAAATAGCAAGGAATCTATCTTACTGACAAGTATTGTGTGCTTAAAAAAGAGATAAATCTCCTCCCTCTGTTCTCACAGTTTCACAGAAACACTTTTGTTACTTTCCCAGAACCAGATGATTGATTTATATCAGTTTTAACTTTGTGCCTCCAGCAATATATGCTACAAAGATTAGGGTATTTACTTAGGCTGCACACAAAGGCTGAAAACTGGAAAAGGTATTTGTTCAGTTCTAAACTTTTTTTCTTGTATGAAGACAAACTAAGATACAGAAAGATTGATGGATGATGAATGAGCATGACCAAATGTATTAGACTTTTACAAAAGTGTATTGCTGTCACACTGCAGAAATAAAAATAGATCAGTACCACATTTTAACATGATAAGTTTATTGTTGTAACAAAAAAAGTTTCACCTTATAATGTGGTATTTTTATGTAATAACATGATATTTTTATGTTATTTTAATATACAAACTTATCACGTTATAACATAAAACTTATTGTCACAACATTATACTATTTATATTGTAAAAACATGAAACTGAGCACGTTAAAACAAAAGTACTTACTTTCATAACAATAAATTTACCAAGTAATAACCCTGAAACTTTTCTTGTTACAATAATATGCTATTTACATTGTTAAAACGTGAAATGCATCAAGTTATAACTTATAATGTTTTGTTATAACAAGTAAAAATCATAACTTCATTATTTCTTGTTTTAACAAGAAAGTAGTCATGTTATAACAAGAAACTTTTATTGTTTTAATAAATACTATTTATGTTGTTAAAACATGATACTTACCATGTTATTATAATTTATTTTCATAACAAAAATCTTACCAAGTAATAACTCAAAACTCTACTTGTTATAAAAAATATACTATTTATGTTAATAAAACATGAAACGCATCACCTTAAAAGTTTCTTGTTCTAACAATAAAATTATCATGTTTTAATGTGATAATTTTATTGTTAGAACGAGAAATTATCACATTATAACACAATAAGTTTGTCGTGATAACAATATATTGTCATGTCACAACAAGAAATTATTATGCTATATCATGATAAGTACATTGTTATAACAAAAAATTTATCATGTTATAACATTAGAATTTTATTGTTATAACAAGAAATTATCACATTATAGCATAAGTTTATTCTTACAACAATATATTATCACATAACAAGAAATTATTATGTTGTAACATGTTAAGTTTGTTATAACAAGAAATTATCATGTTATTACGTGATGAGTTTCATGTTTTAACAATAACAATAGTATATTGTTATACAATAGAAGTTTAATGTTATAATGTGATAAGTTTATTGTTATAACAATAAACCTATATTGTTAAAATCTAATACTGATCCATACACTCTCGCAGACTCTAACAGTCACATTAGCATTACACTGTTTGTCTTCATCCATTTATCTTACCCTTTAGGAGGAGGTCTGGAGAGAACTGGGAGCATAGTCCGTGTTGAAGCCCATCCAGAGTCAAGATCAAACAAACCTGTGGTGAGACCTCCAAGCACTGATGGAAGTGGCTCCTGGCGATGGAAGCCTCCAGAACAACGAGCTTCACTCCGTCAGTCAGCTTTTAACCTCAATGACCTAAACAGACACACAGACAGCTGTGATTCGCTGAGGGATGGAGGATCGGTGGATGGACGTAGGAGCGTGACAGGGACTGAAACAGAAAGTGAAGGGGGAGGCGATGGCGGGGGAGGAGGGATGGGAGGGGGAGGGGTTGTATATATAAACCATCCACATGTTGTACACCCTTTACATCCCTTACATCCCAATAATTCCAACAACTACCAGCACCTGAATTTTAACCCTAACAATCCCAATAATCCCAACTTCCCCAATGCTCACTTTAACCCCAACTCTTCAAACTCCAACATGCAGTTCACCCCCTCTGTCACCTTTGCTCCTCCCTTCCACCCCCACCCACAGGCCATCACCACCATTAGGGTCACTCCAGTGGAGGGGACAGCTGCCAGTAGTGATGGCGGCTCAGACTCCCAGTCTGCGGCCTCATCCAGCCGTGAGTCAACCCTGAGGAGGAAGAGTGGCTCCCACATGGTCCACATCCCCGATCGAGGGCCCACCCCCGAGCCAGACAACAACCACCGCCTCTCTGATGACGTTAACCGCCTGGATAATGAAAGCAGCAACCGTTTTCATGAAAATCTTCGGAGTTTTCAAGAGAACCCCATCCACCCAAACCACCCAAATCACCCCAACAGGCAGATGCAGGGGATGTTTGGCCGTCCTAGTCCAACCCCTCCCCCTACCTTACCCCGCCCCATCCTGACTCACACTCCACCTCCAACTCTTGGGTTGGCTTATAAAGAATGACACACTCAGTGTTGAGTTTATCTCTACACCTGTGATAAAAATGTGCACGACAGAACTTGAGATTAGAAAAAAAGTAAAGGAATTTTCACTAAAATCTCTCAACCACCTGGGGTCGGTGAATAGGAGGTGGCCACAAACTTGTTATTTCCACCCACAACCTCTCACCTGACCAATCAGAACACAATATACTGAATAACTAATTGTGTCACTGCAGTACTAACTGAAAAAGTGTGTCTTACTAGGAGACGCACTGTGGGCTCATTAACACCTGTGGGCAAAATGCTCACGATCCAGTTTGGATCACAAGCCATGAACAATATGGTCTCTGTCATTATAGAGTGTGTCCTCGACCCGCTCTATATTAAAGTGTCTTTAGACAACTAATGTTGTGATGTGGCGCTATTTAAAATAAAAATGGACTTGACTTGAAAGTATAAAACACAATTAGCCTAGCCCCTGATCTCGAACTGGCCAGAGAGGGGACTATAGTCAGCGCACAACATATGTAGGGTAAGTTTGTTTAAACCTTTTTCTCTTTTTCTTTTTTGTAAAAAACATCTCGGACCGCCAGATAAATGAGTAAATTTTTGTAAATGGAAAAAAGTGTGTACTTGCTTTTAAGGCACAATATAATGGGCTAACTAAGCTGCTAACAGTCCCATAGCTCCCTTCCAGCGAGGATGGATTGAGCGGGATGACTCTGGTCCCCTTTTGTCTGACAGCTAGGTCAGCTGTAAATGGGGCTGAAGTCTTACTACAGTATTTATACATAACAGTATATTCTCAACTTTCATTTTGTTGTCAAACACATATAAACTTTACAGTATAACAACATTTGCATTTAAAGCCTATAACTGTGCTGTGTTTGTACATATGATCGTGGGTGGCCACAGTGGACTTTAAACCCACGCTCTTAATTGCGTCTGGGCTACAAGGAGTCCCTTTTGGGCAATAACAGTATCTCTTAGTTCAAGGTGGTATTGTGTTTGTGTTGGCTAAGAACAAAATCATGGGGTATACATTGTGTTTAAATATAGTAAAACAAGTGCTCCATTTTTTACATGCTGTGTTTTAATGACGTGTAGTATATGAATTATCCTTATTGTGTAGTAGCTGTTCTGTAAACTGACACATGCAGCATGTGAATCATCTCAACAAATTTAGACCATTCACATGTCTGAAAACTGAGAGAATTTCATTCTTTAGTTTTTTTCTGTGGTTAATTTTATCATCTCATCATGTCTTTCAGTATGGGTGTAATTATGACAGTTTAGGGGCAGCTCAGAAAAATTAATAGAATGTTATTCTATAAAGTTCAGGAATGCAGAGGTAATTTTACAGCAAAGTATTAACAATACACTACACACTACAATTGGTAATTTCAAGGAAATAGAGGCATTATATTGACATAATTTGGCAGAATTTATGAAGAAGCTACGATATTAAAAGAAAAGACTAAATTGATTGAAAAAATAAAAGTTGTTGGAGCCAAATAAAGTGCTTTAAAAGAAGAACACAGCTTGCTCAATATAGTATTTACGTCACATCCACATCTCTTTACTCCCTGTTAGCTCTACCGCACTATTATCATTGCCTCTAAAATCAGCAGTCAGAGTCCTTTTTTAATTCTTAAGTTACTTAGTCCCTCTGTCATAGTTACAGTAGCTACATACATATTGTTAATAGTATTTCTGGTCATTTTGTATTTAGTGTTTTTTGATAATTTTGATAATCAGCTCAGTGTCTTTGATAAGCGTTAGCAATAGGTGGGTTTACATGGAGCCTTATATTTAAATATTATTTATGTATTAGAATTAATTTAAAAGCCCAAACAAAATAAAAATGTCCCATATTAACACCTCAATCAGAATAAACTGACCAAAAGAACAAGTTAAATTTTAGTCAGTTGCAGAGAGGTGGTTTAAACTCTTAATATATGATCAAAAGAAAAATTGTACCATGTAATTCATGAAACAAATTATTTTCTTGCTGCATTCTCTCTCAGCATGTGATCCGTCTTGATGTTAACGACAGGTCTACTGTCATCAGAGCGCCACATTTCCAAAACCAGGAACAAATTATAATACTAAATAATATTCATACAACGTTAAACACATAATTTAGGCTAATTGAAACAACTATCAAATGCAGGAAGATCCGCTGGCAAAAATCACAGACTGTGTGATGTATAAAGCTTTTAATATCACTGCAAAGATAATTAAAGGAACATACATTCATGGGATGAATCCTGGATCATAAAATACCTGCAGCGACTTTTAAAGAGAGATCTGCACATTAAAAAGCTCCATTTATAAGTGTTTGAGGCTGCATGAGGCAAAACTCTTAACTGCTTCTATATCTATCATAATTGTGGCACCATTTGGACACGAGTAGATCTTATTATTTAATGTTTTCATTTCAAGTTTTCTTTTAGACTCAGGGTCCACATAAAAGAAAGACAGGACCTTACGTTGAATTAAGTCCAAACAAAGACAATAAATGTGTTGTGGTGTGAATGACAGTTTTAGATTTATTCTTTCAGCTGCAGATATGACTGGTTAAACCAACTTTGGAGCCATTAAAAAAATAATACAAAACATGACTCAAAGTGGTGAGTATGCTTAACTTTCATATTTTATTAGTCCAAAAAGGAAAACGCTTTATCGCTGCTTCATTGTCTGAAACATACTTTCTAAGGAGCTGACGCAGATAAGTCTTTCATTTGCGAGTGCAACATCTAACGTATAACAACATATGGTTTTATGGTGTTGAGAATATTGCATCAATTCCAATAAATTAAGCTTAGATGACATTATGTTGCTTTGGCTCTTTGCCACACTGTGTTTGTGAGAGCCTCCAAAAATAAAAGTGACTGACTCTTTACTAGTGTAAGAGTTCATCTGTACTGTTCCAGTAGCATTAGCTATGACAGACAGAGCACCATGATTGTCTCCAGGCAACAATCACTGGCTTTACTGCTTGTCACCCTTTTTCCTCCACCTGCAGAAACAAGCTCTCAGCTAACTTCCAAGAACAGCTTGTCTTTGTTCAAAGCTGTCCTGACAGTGTGTTGAGTGTATGGTAACATGATACGCGAAAGATCCAAACTGAAAGTCATCAGCTTTTTTTGTCCTCGTGACTACTCTTTCCAGGATACTTAACATAATCTGACAATATTAGTAAATGATGACCAAAGTCCAGTTAATACATCTCACCTTCATTATTAAAGCAACACTATATAATTTTGACTGCGACCCTGCATCTGGAAATAACGCCAAATATCGCATTATTACATGCATCAGTCGTCTGGCGTTATTACCAGGCTGTAGTAAAACGTGAAGCAGCGCGGGTTTTCCACGAGCTCAGTATAGTGTTAAACAGTTTCTTCGGCACTGTGTGCGTCAGTCTCAAGACTAAGACAATTAAAAAATTGTCCTCTGATTTTAAGGTAGCGATAGAAGCTTAATGTTTTCCCAGCCATCTCAGTTAGTGCTGCCTTGCAGAACCTGCACACTGCCGGGTGTTTTCTCTTGTAGGTTGTTTTGCATATAAATTCTCTGTGATTGATGTAGCCCAACTTAGACAAATCAAAATGTCAAACTACAAATGACTTGTGTTATTGGCTGCATATAAAGACGAAAGTTTTACATCCAATCACAGTCATTATGTTAACAAATAAATCTGTTGTGGCCTCGATTAAAAATCATGAGTCCGCCATGTCTGAGACTGAGATAAAACCAAGTCAAAATGCGTTTGGATTCCAAGACGAGACCGAGACCTTCAAAAAGTGGTCTTAAGACCAAGACCAACCTCGAATACTACTACACTAGTCGTAGGACATTAGAGAGAAAACCAGGTCACATTTTCTCCGTAAACCAGCAATGAGGTTGGAGCTTCACTGCTTCCACATGACAGTTTACATCAGTCACTTTGACTTTTGGCAGCTACTTCAAACACTGAGTGTGTAAGCATAGTGACCTAACGTTAGCTAGGCTCTGAAAATCTGCTTAACATTCAGTGACTAGCTAATGCCACCAAAGTTTATCTCAGTAGATGATGTGATTATCAAAATAATAAAAAACACTAAACAAATGTTTAACACTAATAACGTTATGTTTAGAGCTAACTGTGAAAGAGAGGAAACTAAAAGATGAATGAAAAAGCACTGTGATCACTGATGTTGTAGGACAAGGTAATGCTCCTGTAGATTTGACAGGGAGTGAAGAGATACAAAACAGATATGTGTCACATTATGTTGTAGTGAAAAAAAGTGTCATTTTACATGAATTTACAATACAATTTTACAAGACAGTAATGATATTATATGAAATAAAATTGTAATTTATTTTAAAAAGTGTAATTTACAAGAAAAAAGTGGCCTAATTTTACAAAAAGAAAGCATTACAAATCAAAGTTTTAATTTTAAAATGAAAAAAAGTATACTAACCCAATTATATCTTAACATCATGAGAAAAAAAGTTTATTATTATTATACAGTTATATTAAAGAACAACAAAATGTGTATGTTTGAAAGTGTTAGCATTGCACAACTGTCCGTATAACGGCAGAAGACTTGAGGCTAACATGCTGCTTTCAGTGATTTACCACAATAGAATGTTAATATTAAAATTTAAAATCATTTTAACAATTTTACTCTGGAAAAAATGCTGTTTTTTTTCCTATGGAAATTACAAATTCCTGTTAAAAGTACGACTTCATTGGAATGTAAGAATTTCTTCATGAAATTATGACCTAATACTCTAAAGATTAATAACTTTATTCTCATAAAGAAAAAAAAATGTTACAATGTGATAATCATGACGAATTTGTTCTGATGTTCTGACATTTTCATTCCCTGAATATTGGAGAAAAACACCTATTTGTACAAACTGTACTGATTACCATTTAGAACACCCCATCTGGACTCTTAAACAGCAATTACCCGTTTTTTGTTTGTTTTTGTTTTTTTTTTTTGCTCAGTGTTTACATTCCTTTCTTTAACTTAGTGCCCAAAATCCTTCATGGAAAAGTCATGTGGCTGTGGGCTGGTCACAGATAGATTAATGCCAGACCTTCTACTGTTGGTCAGTGTTTTAGATTATAAAAACAAAACAAAACAGCTGTACGGGAACCAAAGATCCACAAGTTTGGATCATGTAAAGTTTAAGAAAGCACAATTTCAGTTTCAATTTTGTAAATACACATCAATATAATTTTTGTTAGCTGCCCCTTCGGGTCAATTATCTCTTTGCCTTTTGTAGGTGCAGGTCATGACGAAGATTTAGGTGATGATGTTGCTGGAGATGATACTACTGTGTCTAATGGCATTGTGAAGTGCTAACTATGTGTTGTGTTTTTTGTGGAATGCACAATAGCTGAGTGAAGAGGACTTATATTCTAAACTTTTAATGTTTGTTAAAAAGAGTATTTTTAGTTAAACAAGTTCATATATAAATTTATTGCCTATTTACTCCCTTACGTCTTACCTACAATAACAAAAATGAATACCGCACATTAAGATGTAGAACTTGCAAACAAGTACCTTAAATTTTTTAACAAGAAACACAGTTGGTGCTTGATGAAAAGAACTTGAGAGTCTCTAACCAGAGTTGTAGTTTGGTTTGTTTTATGCTTTTTGGTTTTGTTGCTGTCAATATTAATTTTAGCCCAGAGAGAACAGGCTGTAGCAGGTGTGACCATGTGAAGTGATATAAGACAGGACTTTGAGCCATATGATCACATTACCTGTTAACACTGAACACTGTTTTGCCGACGTCATTAAACAGATGTGTTTTAGTTTTGCTAATTTAAAAGAACAGTGTGTAACATTTAGAGGCAAAATATTGAACATAATATTAATAATGATATTTATAGTCATGTATTATGTTTTCGTCAATGTTTAATCACCAACAAATAAAAAACATTGTGTTTTTATTACCTTAGAAGAAGAACTTGTTTGTACAGAGGAAGCTGGTCCTCCTCCACTGAGATGTTTATACAGTAGCACAGAACTGACAAACCAGACACTGGCTTTCATTGGGCCTTTTGCATTTTCTGTGTTCCTAGCACAGGGTATCTCCAAAATGTTTGCTGAGATATCCAGGTGGTTGCAATCTGCAACCTCCTGAGTACACCTCTGGGTACACCTCTTCACTGCGAGATGCCACTAAATCCTACACACTGGACCTTTAAATGTCAATCAGCGAAATCTTTGATCTTTGAGAGAAGAATGTAGAAATGGTTTTGTATACAGTTTTAGTAAAATGAGACCTGACAGTAATCATGCTTTGAAAATCAGTCTATAAACAGCCATCGTTTGAAGAATGGAGACATTGTTTTTTTCCTTTGTTCAGTTTGTCTCCATAATAATGGATACTTGCCAGAATGAAAGTGATTCTGCCACAGTAGAGCATCGATTCACTTATTCAAGGTTCACCAGTAAAAGCTCAGTATGTGGATAAGGGCAACCTTATTATTCTACTCCAGACTGACAAATACAAAACAAAGCTGCAAACACTGTTGAATGAGCCCTCGTACCCTTGTGCCCATTGTGGAGGGCCACAGTCAAAGTGCAGATACTAGAGGGAAGTGTTGTCTACACCATGACAGTGTAGTGAAAATCCTGTGATACCTGTAAAAAGGCTTGCTTTCTGTTTCCTGTAGGGGGTGCAATGTCTATAAGCCCTGATTGGCAAGTCGATTTAGTCAGAAAGGCATTCTTAGTGAACATGTGAAATTTGGGATGGATCAGATAATGTATAGTGAAGTTACAGCAACTTCGTGTCCATGGCAAATAACTGATGACACCTCACAAGCTTCAGCTTCAGTAGGTGGCGCTGGGACCATGACTTAATGTTGGCATGTAGAGGGGTTCAGGGCGGGACCCTTATCACATATGTGAAGTTGAATGCGCAAGTTCTAAGTACTTCCTTGTTCACTAAGAAACGCTCATAAAGGCCGTCAGACCATGGCCACATCTTTCATCCAAAATCAAAGCTTTGTTAAAGTACAGTTTGTTTAAGTACAACACATTTGGCCATTTTATCTTGACAGTAGGTGGGGCTATCACTATGGCTGAATACTGGCATTCAGATGGGTTAAGGCCGCGACTCGTATCAAACATTTAAAGTTTTATGCATACTGGACAATGTTCAGTGAAGTTATAACACTATTATTTTTCTTGGCGAAACACTCAAAATGGCAGCTCCACCGTGGCCACACAGTGAATTGAAAACGAAAGCTTTTGATAACTTTTGATCCCAAAATTCTTCAAAGGCCACAAAGCAAATTTTATGAGGATCGGTTAAATTCTCTAGAAGGAGTCCATTAAAATACACAACATGTAAATCGATGAAAAATGGCCTTTCAGTTCAAAACTGCAAACATCCTTTTGAGTTTAGGGTCTAGCGTCTCAAAGGGCTTTTTTGTGGATCTGGATATGATCTATGTGCCTACCAAACTTCGTACATGAAAATGAAATTTCTTATGTGAAAGTGGTCCCAGGGGTTGCAGCTTAGTGGGCGCTAGTGTGCCACTTTGCTGGCAGTTTAAAATTAGGAATTATATTGAATAGGACCTCCAGAATTCGCAGCTGAAAGCAGCAAGTCCTGTAAGTTAAGCTAACATTAACGGTAGCTCAAGCAGCTAAAGTTCAAAGCCCTTTATAACATGACATGGCCCTTTAACAGTTTACCAGAATCATGAGTGGATAATTTATCATAGTATTTTCTCGCTGCAACCTGCAGCTCTGTCGGTTGCTCAGTCAGTCCGTCTGTCGCTTGGTTAGATGGTCGGTTGGTCAACAAAAATTCCCCACATTTCAGCGGCCACAGTTTTCGCCCTTAAAGGCTGAAATTTGGCATTGGGGTCAAATGTGTGTGTGTGTGTGTGTGTGTGTGTGTTTGTGTGTGTAGGTGTGTAGGTGTGTATTTGTGTTCAGCCAATCGGCAAAAAGGGGACTTGGCAATGGGACTGGCCTATTGCAACAAGGTGCATAATTTCTAAATGGATTCACAGACTTGCACAAGATTTAATGGAAAGTCGGTCATGTTGGTCAGAGGTTGGTCATGAGCCAAAGGACAGCTGGTCAGTTCGGGCAGTAGAAGTGGACTGTAACGACAAGGTGCATCATTTCTAAACAGATTCACGTTACATGGCCAAACTTTGTACAATCACACACAAACTTGTGCTAATCAGTCATGGCTTACCCCGCCCCTAAACTTTAGTCCCACCCCCTCTCATAACTCATCAGCTGTTTGTCGTAGACTGCTGGTCACAGCTACGTCAAATTTGTGCTTGTTTAAACATGAGCTGAATCAGTTAAAGCTAACTGTCCTTAGAAGTTACAGCTGAGAGCAACTCAAAGCATTACGGCATCATGTTATCTCATCATATGTTTGTAGAAACATGATGAGTTTGTAAAGCCTTGAATTTAGACTGCATGGTCAAACAAGTTGCAAATAGATAATCATCATCTGAACGATGATGCAGTAGTCTACCAAAAGAAATATTAAGATACCAAAATCTTCCTGTGGACAAAGCATGGTAAAGTGCCCTCTAGGGTGCCTTTCCACTGGAGTGCCCGATGACTTTTTTGCATGCTGGTGCCCTACCGCAAGCAATAAGTGCTCTTTTTACCATATTCTCCCTTGCCCGACAAACATCTTGAGTGCTCAGCAGCTGTTCTACTGTCAGATCTTCTTTGAGTAGGCATGACACATGCCATAACGTTCTTTGTCAAAACCCTAAAGTCATACAAAATGTCCTGTCGGCATTTGACATGAATCATTGCGTAACATGGCAGCCTAAAGTTAGCTGACATTATCCTGTAGTATAGATTTATTTGGACGCAGTCATTGGTTAAAGCACTAAAAAAAATGCTGTTTTCTCAGGATAAGTGGATGGAGCCAGCATCGGGCTTCAACATTGGTTTTGTGACAAAATTGCTTTAAAAAGGCGACATTGCGAGAATAAAGATCTGCACAGTGTAGATCCCCTGAGTTCATTTAACTGAGAAAACTAACCCGATGTTTTATTAAAGAACTTAAGGGAGCTACAGTGTGTGGACCTTTATTCTTTCTTTCTTGCTGTTTAGTTTGGGTCCAGTGCCGGCCTCAAGGACTTTTGAAGTTCTGTGATGACTTTACTGTATTTTTGGAGACCAATGAATAAGATTTAACTCACATAAAAGTTCATTATTTTTGCCCCCAAATCTCCGCACACAGCATACATTTAGTGAATGTGGCCTCTTTGTTTGTTTTCACTC
>JAQLOL010000004.1:1111388-1127399 GCA_029783665.1 Naso thynnoides
GTTGTTTATCGTGTCCTCCCCTCTCTGCTGCTGGTCTGATTCACTGCCTGCTGGTGGTGGTGGTGGTGGTGGGGGGGTTCGGGGGTTGGGCAGTTTTCAGCCAGTAGTTCAGGTTACAATAATTTGCCGTATTTTTATTGGCTCATTTTCTGTCCAGTCAGTACGCAGTTGTCCAGTCAAAGGTTTGAACTTCCAGAGCCCACCTTGCTTTGTGACTGTAGGATCTTCATCCAGCATCATCTTCCTCAGGGAGGGAAGGGTTTTATGGTTTGTAATGATGTGAAAAGGATGTCCTTTTAAATACAGGCAGAAGTGACCAATTATCCAAATGATAGGTCAAAATTCCCTGTCATATGTCGGCTAAACTCTGTTTTTGTCACAAATGTGGCTTCACTAAGCAATGAAATTTTCCGTGTCATTATGTTTATCTTGGGCAGCACCAGGGTTGGACAGTAACACATCACTTAGTAACACGTTAATGTAATTTTATTACTTTTCCCAATAACTAGTAATGTAAGGGCTTTAAGTTGCCAAACAGTAATTATATTACAGCTACTGATTCAAGTAATGCTGCGTTACTGGGCAACTTTAAAGCAAAATGTTTTTTGATCTAGTTCAGATATGTTATGACGATGGCATGTATGAGCTTGTGCCGATAAATATTTTTCTGCAAGAGGGTTATTCTGATGTGAATGGTCGCTACTGTTTAAGTTCTAATACGCTGCTGGTAGAGTTGTTGTGTTTAAACATGTCTTTAACTCAGCAGCCTAATAAATGAGGTTGTTGTTCCAATAAAGCGGGTAACGTTTTGGGAGCTTAACAGGTTGTGCATCACTTTTTCAGGAGGTCGGCTGGGTTGTGAAAATAATATATTAAAGTAACGAGTTAGTAACTTATTACTTTTAATTCAAAGTAATAAGAAAGTATATGTGTTACTTTTATAAGGAGTAATCAGTAATAAATAACTTATTACCATTTCTGAGTAACTTTCCCAACACTGGCCAGCACACATCCAGCGACTGTGCTGGAGGCATCAGTGAAGAGCAGAAACTCTGGAGAAAAATCTAGATAGCAGCGGACGGGCATGTTACACAGATGGAGGCTTTCAGGTAGAAATTTAAATGTCTTTCCTCTCTGAGTGAGAGCACACAGGGACTCTGACAGCTTAGTAAACTGCTAAATAACAGGCTGGTAGTGACAGAATGAGACAGAAAAGAAACGCTCTGGCTTTAGTTTTAATGTGCAGATCCGTCTCTGACTTATTTCATGTTGTTAAAGTTCTTTCCTGTTGTACAAAGCTACTTTTTGAGGGTTGGAGTCTCAGGTCCGATCGATCCAACTCCTCTCTCTGTTGCTCAAGTTGAATAGTGAAGACAATAAAGTCATCAAACTATATCATGCATGTTTTCCACAGTAGATCTGGGGGTGCATTTATCAAACCACTGGGCATCACACATAAGTTCTCTGCTTTCCGTGAAAGCTGCCTTTGCTTTGTCATCAATACCCTGATAAAGATCCTTTGTGCCGATGACATTGATCAGCCCTATTCAAAGTGTGTATCTTGATATGCTCCTTTTTTGGCTAAAGAGGTTTACAAAAGTCTCTCAAACTAAAATCACACAGAATTTATAACTCAGGCTCACAAAGAGAAGCCCACCTCTCGAGAGCTGAGTGTCAATGCACTCAGTGCTGGAGACCACGGAGGCAGTGAGGGCATTTGTTGAAGTTGAGATCTTTGAGTAATAAACTGCAGTTGGGGAAATTTATCCCCCAACCAAAGACTACATCATCTTTCCTGTTGGTGACACGGAGCTCTCCACAAAAACGGCCTAATGTATTTGTTTTGAAAAATTATAAATCAAAGTGGAAAAGTCACAGAGAAGTCTAATTTTAAATTTTTAAAAATGAGATTGTTGTAACTCTTTTTCATGATATTTCACTGTATGAAGTGAAGCTTCACTAACACGAGCAGATTATTTTTAAACTACTTTTGAATTTTCATTGCTTGTCATCACCCAACGCTTGTCACACCTTCCCTAAATGCTTCTAAAAAGACACATTTTTCGCTGAAATGTCAATAATCATGTAACAAAACTGAAAAGAGATGTTGATTCTCATAAGCAAAACAATATAACAACAGTTGTGAAGATGGTTAATTGAGTTTTATGTAGTAATGAGGCGTGAGTGGGGCTCGTGTCATTTCAAAACCTACATTCAGCTGCTTATCAGTCGGTTAAACTTTAACATGAAGTAGTTTGCTCATCTTAAATCAGGGTGACCAGACATCCACGTTTTCCTAAAGCTGTCCGGATCATTTACTGTGAATTCATGGTCACCGTGGCACAAGTCAGAACGAGTAAAGTCAGATTAACTGTCTTTCTGCATATATTTTCAGTTGGAATGAACATCCAGTGCTTTACATGCAGTGTGTGACATGCCAGCAGCAGCCAGGCCAACAGTCACCCCGCCTCTGGATCGGCGACACTGAGCAGCTGTGGGCTTGTTGGTTCTTGGATGGGAGACCTCCTGGAGAGCTGAGCTGCTGCTGCAAGTGGTCTTGGTCAGCAGGTGGCGACCTTCCCTTTCGCCTAAAAGTCAATCCCATTGGCCCAGAGCAGTGACGGGGACACTGTGCTGCAGGAGATGCTGACGTTAAACTGAGGTCCTGACTCACTGTGGTCATAAAACATCCACAGGCACCTGTGGTCAAGAGTAGTGTTGGGGAGTAACTAGTTACAAGTAATGACATTTCATAATTAAATTACAAAATAAATGTAATTGTAATCAGTTACATTTACTGGAGAAAGAGTGTAATTAACTCACAGTTACCTATAAAAAAGGTGATGATTACAAAAGGGGGTTACTTCTGAATATGTTGTGTAAAAAACTGAGGTTACATGTTGAATATTCATTTAGTCTTCTTCTGTCATTTCCAGTCAAGGCTGTTAAGTTTGATGCTGTTCTGATGCTTCTGATTGGTTCTCTCGCTTGAGTTTGCAGCACCACGTCTGTCAGTTAAATCCATCCACGCTGCAGCTCAAAACCTGACAACCTGTCTGAGAGTCGCCACCATGTCTACGGATAAAAACGTGTTTCAGTGATGGAAATATGAAATACATTTTATTTAGAAATCAGAAAAGGTCTTAATCAGAGCATAATGTTTACCAGCTTTAATAATGCTATCGACATCAAACGTTTCCATGTCAAAGCTGAGGACACATCTGCAGGTATGACGCCTAAACAGGAAGTACAAGCAGTCATAGTACATAAAGTAGGGAAGACATGGCGACGTCCCGCCTGCCACACCGCCACGTTACTGCTGAGTGCTACTGTGAGGTGAACACTGCCCGGTTTAAACATTTGTTTGAAAATTTAAAGAGTAATTAAAAGTAAAAAGTGACATTACTTTGATAAAGTAACTGAAGTAGTTTCATTACTTATTACATTTTAAATAGGGTAACTAGTAATCCGTGGCCTATTACATTTCCACGGTAACCTTCCCAGCCCTGATAAAGAGTCGGGGGTCCCCGGTGTCCTGGCCCCCTAATCATCCCTTCGTGTAATTGGCTCATTCGTTCATCTCACCTTTCACTTCAAGCTGGTGTGACGTGAACATTCCGGTGCAAAGTGGCTGTCGTGAGTGAGTGAGACCGCGCAGCACTGTGAGTGTCGAGATAGTAAAGCACTAAACAAATAGTGCCGTTATATAGTCCGATTATATCGAGATAAACGAGTATCCCAAACTAATGAGTCTGCAGACATGAAGGAAACATGTTGGTCTTCAGAAAAAAGTGGACGAGTGGCGTGAGAAAAGACAGGAGTCGATGTATCGTCCCAATCACTTTATTGCAGCAACAGATCATTTTTACAGAAAACCGAAACTTCAAATCTCTTGTACACAACCCATCATTACTTCACAATAATTTAATGATCATCGTCAGAGTCTACAGGACAGCCGATCTGTAGACAACACTGTGAGGCACAGACATGGGCAGTTTTTAAACCAACAGCCTTATGTTCCCCATAACACTGTGGAGCTCCGTCTACAGCGCGGCGACGACACTAAACCCAATCAGGCGTCGCCGTGTGAACTGAAAAACTGCCGCCTCCGTTGTCTGGAAGCAAAGCTGTCCATCACACTGCAACCCTTTCCAGCATGAACATGAATTCTGATCAAAGGTTAGTAATGAAAAACCACGGTGCTGCAGTGTGTTCACTCTGCAGTTTCATATTATTGCCTCAGTTTTTATCTAAGAGAATGAAGTTTGTCCTGAAATAGCACAGCCCCTTAAACCTGCCTGTCACACACAGCTTATGGCTTCGTAAAAGCTTTTAAAGCATTTTCTGGAAATTTAAGTGTTTTTTTTTTTTGTTTGTTTTTTTTAATTTTTATTTCTCCAAGTCCTTTTTAAAAATGTTCCTTTTAAAAATCTAAAAGCTCTCTCTTGGTAAATGTCGTAATCTTGAATGTTGAAAAGGTTTTACAGTTCACATTGATGTACAAAGTGTTAGGAAGTAGAAAAAACCAGCTAGTGTTACAGGAAAAAACCCACAAGACATCCTACAAAAAGGACTACTGCACACCACTGGAATGTGTCACATTCCCCAAAACACTCTGCTAGTTACAGTATGTGAGGACTAGAGACACAAAGAGGGACTGAGACACCAAATCAATCAACTTTAAAAAAAACAAGGAATGTTTTACTTCATCTTGTAGTGTTGTGTTGTAATTGTTCCTGTATCAGATCCACATGTTGTTTATTGTCAGTATAACAGAAATGAGTTTTAAATAGCCGGCACCGATTGTCCCAAAACTATCTTAATATTACACTTGATCCCAAGAAGTACAACAGGGATGTGCAGGATGTTTGTCAGATATAAAACACTTTGCCTTTGTGGTTTCACAATGTCAGTTCTGTGATGGAATGATGTTTGAAGCAATATTTCACAACAAGATTATTTTTTGTGTATCAATTACTCAACCTGAGATGTCTTGAATTGAAGGATGTATTTTTTCCTTCCACCACTACTCAACGGTTTTGATTTTTTTTCCAAAAATACAGGCATCAAAACCATCTAAAAACATCATCCAAAAATCTCAGCAGCGCCGTGCGGTTTAATCCAAGTCCTCTTTATCGTATCGTGGGCTCAGTACTTCCCAAACACTCTTATTTTGGCTAGAAGGCTCCTAAATCCAACATATCCCGTACAAGGCTGGCCAGGCGCGTGCATTAGAGCTTTTTGTGCTTAAATAACAGTGAAATAAAATTGTTTTGGAAGTATTGAGACGACTACAGAATAAAGAAGACTGTGATTATACCCAAAGAAGCTGTTGAGATTTCTGGATGGTGTTTTTAGATGGTTTTGATGTTTTGAAACTTTATCTCTATGGACTGCCAGCAAAAGTGAGTGGCTCACATGTTTAGTATGAACCCATTTAAGGCCTTCACACACCAGCGTGTAACGGATAAACAACAAAGGGGAAGTGTTCAGACACCAAATATTCAGATCAAAACTCGCAGTGACACAAAACTGCGACAGAAACACGGGAATACGAATTAGTCAAAGTCTTGACAGCTCACTCCAAAGAGGGAAAAATGGACTCACATGTTACAAACACAAAATTAAAACAGCAGAACTTATCAGTCATCAAACACAAAATACTGAGTAAAAACACAACATCACGTCGCAGGCATCAACAGCGGGCGGCTGTGAGCTGTATGCTGAGATAGGAGAGCCCAGCTGATGGTGATACTCTGCCATGTATGTTGTCTTTAAGAATGTCGTCTCTATTATCAGTGTGTTGTTTGTCAAATCAATGCTTGATGCTGAGAGACACAGAAAAATCGACCTCGCTTTTCACGGTGTAATATTCACATTCTGGGTGAAAACACTCATGCCCAAACAACAGTTCAAAAACTATTTTTTAACACATCCGGTGTGTGAAGGGCTTTACCGTTAAATAACGCTGGAAAGGAAAGAAACATATTTGTCAGTTCAAGACGTCCAAGGGTGAGTAACTGATACTTCGTCACTTAACTTTTTGTGTGTATCGCTTTAAGCTGAACTTTTGTTCCCTGCAGGGGCCCTGACACAATGGGTCAAGGATTCAAAACACACTGAGACCACCTGTGATGTCAAAAAAACAAAAAAAAAACAAAAACAGAAGCAGTGACTCTGGAAACGTGTCAGAGATTCCCTTCGAGATAATCAACACACAGCTAATCATCGTTCAGCAGAGAGGATGAGGCAGTTCAGTTTCACCACTGACGGTAAAACAAACATGTTGGTCCATTTATCTGGTGTCAGTCGACTCGCTATGGCCGACCTCCATAGAAAAAAAAACTTGACTTCTGACATGTTTAACCCTCTGTGAGTTAAAACAAGATAACCTGCCTGAATCAGCCTGCTGGACTGGGACCATGTGCAGCTCGTGTGTTTGAAAAAAGAAACGTTACACCACAGTGGGACAGCTTTGCACCGTCCATGACCTCATTTACATCACAGTTTAAACTTACAGAGCTGAAGTTTAAAGACACAACTTCAGTTAGAACTTGTTTTAAAGTCTTCTTAGATGGTTTGGTAAATGTATCTGAAAATATGAAGAAAAAAAAAAAAAGAACAGCTAGGAATCAACAGACACAAACACACAGAGGTACAAGGTCGTTAGACAACAGGAAGAAAAAAGTCTCAAAAACTACATCATGACGTCTAAGGCTCACAGAGAGGAATAATTAGCAAAAGATTTGTCAACACACAAGAACTCGCTTATCAAGGGGGGGCATGAGGAATGAGTCAGCACACACACTCACACACACACACATACACACACAAGCTTTCTATCTGAATTCATTTGCTAGTATATGGCTCATCTTGGAGTTGAGACATACTGAGTGGTAAATAAACTGACTGGGAGAGGAGGGGTGAGGAGGGGAGGGGGAGGGGGAGGGGGAGGGGGAGGGTGACGGGAGCAGATCACAGACATCACGACAGCTTTGCATAGAATCTACAACGCTGTGACCAGAACCGAACACAGCCGAAAGAACGCAAATACACCGCAAACCCGGGGGCAGAAAATAACAGATTCAGTTTGATTACGAAACGTGACGTTTTACTCATTAGCTCCATGAAGCCGACTCTCATCAGCAGGAGTGTTTGTGGAATGCCCACTATGAGTGGAGACGTTCTGTCGTCACTCAGAGTGCTCGGACCTTCTAGCTCAGAGAGTTTCAAACCACCAAGCGATGGCTCAGTCATGAACTTTGGCTTCAGTTTTCTTCCCAAAAGAATTCAGCTCCAGGAAGCCAAACTACATCACTGAGAGTCTTCAGAATAAGGTTGCAGGCTGGTTTCATGCCACAGCTCTGGCAGACAGACTGCAAGTAACACACAGTCTTTACACTTCTGACCACGCAGAACTAAAACCGCCCTGAACCAAAACGAAAATGGGTTCTCTACTTAAAGAGGAGGGGAAAAAAAAAGACAAACAGAGATGAGAAATGAGAAACAAGGGGGGTAAAAACAGCACTACCATATTAGTAAACAATTCAACCATTATCTCACACATTTATTCCAAAAAGGAAAATTCAAAGGGAGGTGTGAAAACGGGGGTGGGGGGTGGGGTGTTGTTGTCACAATGACTCAATCGTTTCTCTTGAGGTGGAGAGGTGCATCATCGCTCTGAGCGTGCTCATGTGGTGCTGATGCAACATCAGTGGGTCCCTGCTCTATCACCACGACGACCACAGCAGCCTCTACGTTTCTAAGGGAAGCACAAACAGAGTGACGATCAGTCTTCATATCTGCAAAGTCTCTCTCAAAGATCTTTCAGTTGTGTTCTGTTGGAAAATGCAGGTGTTCCTGCTCATCTGTACACAAACTTTGGCATTAGATAAAGTTAGTTCACATGGTTTGTGTGTGTGTGTGTGTGTGTGTGTGTGTGTGTGTGTGCGCGTGTGATAAAGGCCCATATGCTGAAGTAATGTAGAGAAGTCATAAAGCTTCTTCTTACTTTGAAAGCACGCCTGTCTGGAGGGAGTTTTTCTATCCAGATCCAAACTGAAGTAGAATTAAGTTTTTGGGGCAGTTCATCACTGTGCAAGTCTTCACATCAAACACACTTTTGTTGCAGTTCGGCCTTCTTTTTACATGACAGCGTGCCGGAGCCCTGAAACCAGGTCCCAGAGTGTCCTCTTCTCAAAACTCAGTCTTCTTTCTGTCTGTGTAAACTAAGGTGACCAGAAGTCTGAAATGATAACCGGGGACTTTTCCAATTCAGCGTACCAAAACCATTCAATTTTATCCTTATGAAATTAAAAATGAGTCAATTATGGTTACAAATATTTTGACAACTTGCATAGGATGCAGTGGATCAACGTGTCATCTTGAGCTGGGTAACAGGGGCATATAATACATGAAGTATTTTATCTTGTCATTAAAATTGCATTTTTGCTTCTTTAAAAAAAAAACCACACCTCCTCATGTCTCACTATTCTTTCCCTCCTAACTTTTTCTTTTCCTTACTCTTCTTCCTTCTCACCTCTCTCTTGCACATTGTCCTCCTTTGACTTGTTCACTCCATTCATTTTTCAAACTCACTTTCTTTTAACGTTACTGCTCTTTTCCTCCAGTCACATTAAATAATGTAATAGCTGTTACATGCTAATCTTTACAATAAACTGTCACAGCCACACCAACAGTGCACGTTACTGTCGGTGAAAATGGTCTTTTCCTAAATATCGTTGACTGCTTCTCCTCCCATCCTTGGAGCAAACGAGCAAAAGGAGGAACAGCGTCACTCTGCCACTACAACCCACGTAGTGGTCAAAGGTGGTAGTGCGTTAGTCTGCACACAGCCAGAATCATGGCTGCAGTGTTTATTTTCACTTGTAACACTTCACTTGAAATCAGGGACATTTCCACAGGTCGCCAAGGACGGGAACTGTTCCCGGAGATCAGAGACATCAGGTCACCTTAGTGTGAACGGGCAAAACGGAAAGCCTGTGAAAGTGGTGACGAAGCTAATGCTAGCACAAGTCAATGCATTCAGCAGTACAGCACTTTCCGTTTATGTATACTGAGATTTTAATTTTACATGCAAAGGAAAGACGTTTGAAGTTTTTAGTAGAGCTGCTCTCGTCTGAACGGGGCCTTTGCGTCTTGGGTGGATCGTGCTCTCAGAAGTCGTGGAAGGTCTTTCACAAGCTCTCCAGTCACAGAGGAGCAGATAACTTGTTCTTCTCTAACGGCAGCCAAAGTGCAGCTGACAATCAGCTCCACGTTGACAGCAGACTTTAGACGACAGAATCTCTCCCCGGACAGCTGCTCTGGTTTCAAGACATTTCCTCTGTATTATCTACTGTTTCACAGACGCTAGAGTGGGTCGCCTACTTATCAGAAGGTCATTGGTTCGATCCCCAACTTCACCACTCTGCATGTCAAAGTGTCCTTGGGTAAGATACTGAACCTCACATTGCTGCTAATGGCCGTTCGATTGGTGTGCGAATGTGTGTTTGACTTCCTGATAAGATAACGGCATCGTGCAGAGAAACCACCTGCTGTTAGTGTGTGAATGTGTGTGTGAGTGGGTCAATACTGATATGTGTTGTAAATCACTGAGAGAAGAAAAAGAAAAAGTGCTTTAAAATCCTACGTGTCCGTCTTAAAGTCAGGATTAGAGTGGCTACATTATCCCAAATTACTGTAATACATACATAATGCAAATACACACAAAAAAGGAACTGCAAACCATTTAATTCATCAAGCAACTGTTAGAATTTTTTATTTTTAACAAAAATACCCCACATCCTTGTGTTTCAGCTTCGTAAATGTGAGAATTTGATGCGTAAAACAATTAGCTGAGACAACAGCCCTTTATACACAGAAGGCCGCCTCAGCGCCGCACTGAGGACTCGCCAATTATTTGCCATTATTAATATACACAGAACTAAGCAGCACCTCTTTAAGGAGAAGTTTGGTTTTTTGCACATCGAGCCTTACAATAAGGATATTTCCGATCATATACGATGTTCTACAGAATTATTATGACGAACGGCACAATCCAGAGAGCGGGAGCTCGTTGCTGATGTCATTGCCAGCTGTAAACAACAGAGGAGCATGTGCACTCAGACAATCCATCAAAAAATACAATAGGCACTCGTTAGACATGAAACAAAATGTTGAGTGGTGAATGCTGTAGAACATCGTAAATGCTCATAAATATCCTTATTATGAGGCTTAATGTCCAAAAAACAGAATTTCTCCTTTAAGGCGCTCGGGTCTCATTTTACACAACGAGCCGGCGTCGCGGATTCAAAGGAGACGTGACCGCTGTGACGTTTCACGGCATCAGCACCAGTTTCCACTCTTAAGATAAATATCCAGCATGTGCCCCAAATTATCGACGCACTTTCAATTTTAGTTAAATGCCGAGATCAGACTATAAGCTATTTGTCAGTTAAAATGTTCACTGCGTCTGATTTGGTGATTAAATTCATAAATTCTTGCCGTGTGGTGGCCGAGAGACATGACCGAGTACCCGCTGCTCCCCGATCAATCATCATTTGCAGGAAGCACTCGTCACTGACTACTACTGACAAGCCGTCGTGGGAGGTAAACAAAAAAATCAAACATGCTAGTCTTTCTGTCTGAGGTGTCCTGGATGTGGCATCAGTTGTCGTTCAATATGACGCACTACGTGAGATGAAATGGCTGATTGTTGCACCCGATGCTCAATGATCACTTCTAAGCCCACTGACGCTCTACGTCTTCCCGGTCGGGCTATTAAAGGGCTGGTATTGTGTGGTCTGATCTTGGCATACGCTGGTTTAGTGTGGGCGTATTCAGAAATCATAAAATGTATTAGTTCGTCGTCATTGCCCGTTAAACAAATTTACCTGTTGGCTCGTCCTGAATCTGTTCCTCTGTTTCAGCAAATTCTGCTGCAAAGAGAAACAAACATGCAGAAGTAAGAACACAAAGTCTTTAAAATATACTTAAACCTCTTTGGTTGGTTTGGGTATTTAGATATCGTGTGTGTGTGTGTGTGTGTGTATACCAACCTTCTTCTGCTGCCTCCTCTGCCTCGTGTGCTACTTCTTCTGTCTCTGTAACTGTTGAACAGAAACCATTTTAACAGCATGAACAAATCTGTGCTCCAAAATACAACTTTTCAAACAACCACTTGGATAATTAGAGGTCAGGCAGGCTCACTTATTTAAGCTCAGCTGGTTTTTTTTCCCCTTTTTAAAAGCGTGCAGTCTCAAACTCTAATGACCCCGACTCGAGTGACATCGCTTGAAGACATAATGTGAAGCTATTTGTTAAACTGTTCCTTTAAACAGTGGGGATTACATCATGTCCTTTCTTCTTTACCTGGTTCTATCTGGTCCTCTGCTCCTTCTTCTTCTTCTTCTAGCGGTGCCTCTGTGTCTGCTGGCTGTTCCTCCTCAGCAGCGTCCTCTGTGGGAGCTGCCTCCTCTTCTACAGCTGGCTCCTCGGAGGGTTCATCTGACGGTGCTGCTTCCTCCTCTTCCAAATCCTCCTCCACAGCTTCTTCTAGAGGTGCTGTCTCTGCTTCTTCTGCTAAATCTTCTACAGCTTCGTCTGTCAGAGCCGTCTCCTCTTCAGCGGGTTCCTCAGCAGGTTCCTCTGAAGGAGCCATCTCCTCTTCTTCTACTACGTCAACAGCTTCTTCTGTTGGAGCTGCTTCTTCTTCTGCTACCTCCTCTAAGGTCTCCTCTGTGGGAGCCGCCTCCTCCTCTTCTATTGCCTCCTCAACAGCTTCAGCTGCCGGAGCAGCCTCCTCTTCTTCAGCAGGCTCCTCAACAGCCTCTTCTGTAGGAGCGCTGTCTTCGGCTGCAGTTTCTACATCTGAGGCAACCTCCTCGGTTTCCTCCACAGCCTCCTCAGCAGCCTCCTCCACCTCAGCAGCCTCCTCCTCCTCAGCAGCCTCCTCCTCCTCAGCAGCCTCCTCCTCCTCAGCAGCCTGCTCTGTCGCCACTTCCTCCACCTCCTCTGGAGGCTGGTCTGCCATCATCTCCTCTGCAACCTCCTCGGCTGGCTCCTCCTGGACTGGAGCAGCCTGAATAGAACAACATTACCGATGGTTACTGAAAGATTTGGCGTTTTACATTTTCACTCCCTGTTAAAACAGAAAGATGAAACTCACGTATCAGCTTAGGATGAGAAATATGAAGATATTATATCACGTCGAGATATGAGAATATTAATTGTTTTAGATACCGGATCTCATTACATGGTGATATACAATAAATTTGTGGGTTTTTTCAGAATTTAAAGGCTGCATTACAGTAATATAATTTCACAACTCATCAGACAGTTTTACTTTAAATTCTTGTCTTTACCCACTTAGTCATTAATTATATCCATCTCAGCATACTAAAAATTACTGATCAGTCATCAGTTATCCCGACAACATTGTCACGTCCGAGAGGAAAATTGGTCAAAAAATCTGTAACGTTTGCTTCCGTCTCTCAGCTGAACATCAGTGACATTTAGACATTCTCTTAAAGGAAGCAATCATGGCTGAACTAATGTCAGAGCCAACTGTGGGATCAGCTGCTACAGGAAAACTTTTAATCTGCAACAACTGTCCACATAGTTCTCTAAGAATCTTCAAGGACTGAAATCAACCAAAAAAAACAAAACAGAACTACAGGCAGGCGTCATCGAGTCCAGATATTAGTTTGACTTCGCTACAGTTGTCACTTGTTAGCAAAATTTGCGATATCTACTGAAACAGACTACTTGAGAGGACACAGTTTCATTTCAGTAGCTGAAACCAACAACAAACAAAATTTTCATATTTATATATAATTTCATTCGAAATAGTTGTCAAAGGACGAAAGGCTGAACAGATGATTACAAACAAGAGGCACAAATTTTAAATTTCAACATCTAATATTTTAGAGTGTAGGAAGCTGTATTGACATCTGCAGTTTTAAGTTCCTGCTGCTATCACTTCTTATTTATTGGTGACTTAGCCGTAACCATTGGTAGTAATGTTAAAAATGAGGCTTCACATTTATCAAAAAATGAGACAAAAACAAAAAACTGTAACAGCTACAGAAGCTTGAAAGTAAAAAAATGGGTAGATTTAGAAATAAAGAATGTTGATTTGTGAATATGCTCATTATGTGATGATGTGTTCATCTTTTCTTTCACAAGAGACCTTTACCATCCGCATCGTGCCACACACTGAGATAAAAACACTTCAGTTTGGCAGCATAGCAAAGTACAATGAATGATAAAGTTCAGACCTCCTCCACAGCAGGAGCCTCCTCCTCCTCCTCCAACACCTCTGGATCCTCCTCAATTACCTGAAAAGAAAAATCATCACCTAAATGTCATTAACATCACTAAATGCTTTAGGAATTAAATATTAAGCTTCCAGTTCAAGTTTGGTTTTAGAATTTTAACTTTCAGCAGGGAAGTTTTTAAAAGGGACTGAAGCTGAACAGCTGTGTGGAACTCAGCGAGTCCCGGTGAAGGTTTGGTCTGTACCGACCTCAGGAGCCTCCACGGGTTCAGGTTCAGGTTCTGGTTCAGGCTCTGGTTCGGGTTCGGCTTCAGGTTCAGGCTCGGGCTCAGATGAGGCCACCTCAGGCTCAGCTGCTACTTCAGGTTCAGGCTCTAGAGAAAGATGCTCATAGTTCAACAGATTCTCTCTCCCACACACACACACACACACACAAACACTCACTCACCCACGCACCCACGCACACACACACCAACTTACCTGGTGGTGGTGGTGCAGAAGTGTCCTCTGCTACAGCAGCTTCAATCACATCTTCTACAGGCACGGGCTCGGGTTCAGCAACAGCTGAGGAGAGAAGGGATCAAGTTGAAGAAAAGAAAAATGCAGCAGAACAGACGAGAAGATGTGAATGTTGCTGCTGTGTGTTTTTGACTGTCAATCTCTCTCTTTTGTTTTCCTGATTTTGTTTTTATGTTGTTCTTATATAGTCTGTTTCTTTTGTTGTCATAAAGCACTTTGTGATTTTGTATCTGCGAAAGGTGCCATACAAATAAACTTTACTTACTTGCATCTGAAAATCTCAAAATGTACAAACTTCTAAAATTAAAAAGTACCATACTGTCTTCTGACCAAGCAGATATTTAAGGTAAGCAGTTCACAACTTTGTCAACTAATCTGTGTGTTTAATTATCCACTTAGCAGCATAACTTTGACAGATTTAAATATTCCACCTGAAGTCACTACAGTGACATCAAACCTGAGTTCTATAAGCTGTGGTGCATTTTAGGGCCTGACCAATATAACCGATTGCTGAAATCCAAAATCAATGTCCAATATCAGGCTATTACAGATATATCCATATCAGTCACTCACCTCTGTTTACAGCCAGGAAAGACGTTGCTAGCCGATTGTCGAGCGTCTCATCCTCCATCCACAGAAACGAAAATTAGCTGTTAGGCAAGCACTGCCATGTTGTTACATAGTCATAAATATGTACATGGCAGCTTCATGGAGATATTATATATGGACATTATGACGGCACTGCTGGATTGTTTCTTTTTGTGAAAAATCAAAAAAACAAGGAAAAAATTTTCGTTTCTGTGGATGATGATGAGACGATCGGCAATCGGCAATTGGTCGCATCATTTTTAGTCGCGTTATTTGCTACCCCCAACACTGGGTGACCCTCAGGAAAATGAGAAAAGGGTCAAAAATGGCCGGAGTTCTCCTTTAATGTTACTGGCTATATTTTCTGCCTTTTATCATTTAGACTCACTAAAGTCGAACCATTAACACTGGCAACACACTGTGGTCATCCTCTCTAAGTGTTCTTAGTTTTACACCTGCGCATAGTTAACAGAACTTTTTATGCAGCTCCCCACTGATTTAGGTTTATTCACCTGTGCATGCGACTTCTGTCCCTACCTGCAAAATGAGGTACAGTCGTGTGTGTGTGTGTGTGTGTGTGTGTTCACCGTCTGTCTTCCATACTGTTTTCCACCGTTTCAGGCACATTTTTTAATATAATGAAGTTAGAGGTGCCAAGCATGATGCACTAAAATAGAAAAAAATAAACAAATAAAAATAAACAGAAAGGCTAACCTGGTTCTGCTGGCACTGTGATGGAGTCAATCACTCTATTTTTAGCGAATTTATCCATATTTAAGAAACTCCTCACCCCCAAGGGTCAGACTGTTAATACTAAGTCCTACTGTAACTTTCTAAGAGAAACAATTTGGATAAAACCATCTAAAATGTGATCAAAGTGGGCTTTTGAATACGACAACACTCATAGTGCGTTTAAAGCATGTGAGTTATTCACCTGCAGCAACATCGCCATCAGCCCGCCGCCCCCACTGTATTTTCAGGATTTGGCTCCTTGCAACTTCTTTCTGTTCCACAAAATGATGTTCCGGTCTCTTGGACTTAGCAGTAGACCCAGATTTGACCCATGGTGAAATCACAAATGTGCGTGTACCAGTGGTCACAAAAACTCGTGTAGCTCAGCGGCTGATGATGATCAAGTAACGTACGGTACTATGTAAGGTATTACTTGTTCACAAAAGAAACAGTCTTATAAGATTTTGAGACATAAGCGGTGGTATACACATTTTTTAGAAAGTGTTTGTATCACATAATTTACTGAGTTCTCTTTCAGTCTTATTGACCTTGGCAGAAATCTAAATTCTCAGGAAAATGCTGTGTACCGCTTTATGTTATTTCCATTGAATTGTAATCACTTTTATGCAATGGGAGAGAAAAGAAAAATGTATCACTGACTTTTAAAATTAAAAAAGTGCAACGCAATTGCTGAGGAGTAAAAGTTCTTATATGACACAAAAACTAAAAATAAGCCACCTTAAAAAATGCAAAAGATATGCACAAAACATCAAATTAAACCAGCAAAAGGAAAGTGAACTGAATTAACAAGACGGAAGAATTTTAATTTGTCAAGAGTAGAATTAGCAGTATGAAAAATAAAAGCAACCAAATAAATATCAAAAAATAATTTT
>JAQLOL010000004.1:1135228-1145825 GCA_029783665.1 Naso thynnoides
GATGCATGTTAGCCGTTTTTGGGCTGCAACTTTGCTCCGGTCAAACCCGATACAGGTCGATGAGTGAAAAAAACTCTGGAGGTCTTCTTTGATGAGTGTCCGTTCAGAAAAAGACCCTATTCCTTTAATTCTGTCCAGACTTACAGGTCTGAAAATGCATGTGAAATAACAGAGTACACCGGGCATGGGGACGCTGGTGTCTGTGGACGGTAGTAGAATGACAAAGTAGAGAATCTACTTTGAAACTGCTGCTAGCACACAAAGTCAGCAATGGCTCTCATTTGTTAACCAAGTTGAATTAACTGCTGGGAGTCAAGGCATACAGCTTAGTACTAGGCTTGGGCGGGCTGAAGATTTTACAGTAAAGCAGGGTAGCATTAAGAAATCCCGATGGTACCATTTTCAATACTGTCACTGTAGTCCGCTGACTGCAAGCAGGCAAAAAGCTGTTATAAAGTGTTGTCATAGAACTGTTAATATATCCATTCAGTTTTAGATATTTTTTACACAAAAATGTTACCATGTAGATGTCAAATATGTAGTCAGTTTATCCAAGTAACGCTTGTTTGTTAATATGTCACAAAGTTTTCAGTGTTTCAAGGAGCCTCAGCTGGCAGTGAGACCTGCAGTCTCCTTACACCGTCACCCCAGAGAGAAAATTTACAGATGAACCAATGATCTGTGGTGAGGTTAAACGCAAGCTGGAATGTTTCCGTAACATTTTAAAACCTGGAACATAAACGAAAGGATGCTTTGCTGCCTTCTCACGTTGAGTATTTGCTGTCAGTTTAGCGCTCCTGGAATAAAATAGATCATTTCATTCACTGTGTTGCTCAGATGCACCTTTAAAGGTGGTTGCATGTTAATCAAAGCATGAGTCACACCATGAACTAATCAGTCCACCTTAAATGTCAATACGACCACTTGAAGGTTTTATTTGGCGAAAACATATCAAACACGTACAGTAGTGAAACGTCTGAACATCCATAATTCGTTTGCTTTTGCCTTTCTTGCATGATGGAATGCGCTTTAGTAAAAAATGGATTTTCAAACACTCTAAAAAATGTGCTTCAACTTCTACAAGTGCACCTGGAGAGAAAAGTGGCAGAGTGCCGTTACGGTGCACTCCTGTGGCACAACATACATGCATCCAGCAAACACCCGGCCCGCCAAGTAAAGGTACGGTCTGCAGTGGAAACACAAGCCATCTATGGGCACCATACCAAACCAAACCGAACTATACCGCTCACTGGAAACGAGGCTTTATGATGACACTGATCTCTTACATCAGGGGTCAGCAGCGACCCCAAAAGTACCAATTTTAAGGGAACTTGAACTCAAGCCAAGCAAACATTATGTTCTGAAAAATAAAGGCGTGTTAGTGTGGATGTAGCCGAACTTCATGTTTCAACAGCATCATGTAGATTTATTCTTGTAAAAAGACAAAGCTCTTGTCACCACCCCTGGAGCAGGAATAACCCGTTTCTAATCAGATGTCGCCCCTGCCTTCACAGCAGCGTAACAAGTTTAAAGCAATCCTGTTGACATGAACACACACCCGCTTATACAAGACTGCACACCTGTAGTTGGTTTCAGCTGTCTAACCTTGTAGCAGTAACGAGATGATTCATGCGTGTGAATTTAACAGGATTTTTGCTGCATCACTCGTCTCAGTCCTCAGACTTTTAATGTATGCCCCTTTCTACTGCAGTGCACTCTTTGCTCTCCTCCGACCCGAAACACAACCAAAATGGAATGGCAACAAGTTAGACATGAGTAAATTTCCCCTGTCCAAAGTCACAAACCTGAAGCCTTGTTTAAAGAAACATGCTTTGAGGTTCACAGCTGACAGCAGTTGCAGAGTTAAGACATTTGAATCTAGTATGATTAAAGGAAAATGAGGAACAGAGAGAGACAAACGCATGCTGTTGTTTTACAGAGAGATGGCATAAAAACAGACAAACAGGCTCAATTGCTGCAGAATACACATAAGAACCCTGAAGGAAAGGAAGCACCAGCTTGGCTCAATATGTACTCATCAATTAAAAAAGCCACTCTTATCCTATAATGCGATTTATAAAGTTTGATATTCCATTTTCACCTGGTATTAAATCCAACTGATATCCTGACACATTATCTGGATAATGCCTGGTTACAAGTGTTCCTTACTTCTTGTATTTTCTCATGATGGGATCATATTGTAAATCAGAAAGGCAGAGACTTGTAAAAATAGAAAGGATGTGCTGCATGCTCTCAAAAGCAAGAACTAAATCATACACTTACAGCTGACTACAGCTGTAGGCTACCTTTTAGTTGCCTTGATGACAAACCCTGCCATTGCACAGGTTACGTGTGTGTGTGTGTGTGTGTGTGTGTTTTGGACCAGCTCTGCTGTAGGTTTGCTCCATCGTCCTTCAACGCCCACCGGGTGCATTTCGGAGCGCAGCACGGCCCGACAGCTGGAGTCGCGAGACAGTACAAGATTTCACAGTAATTATAAAATCACGTGCTCCCGCCGCCTCTGACAACCTCTGATCTGTGACTTCAGGCCTGGCTCTGCACGCACTGACCTTTTGTTTATGGAGTTTAGAGAAATATGATCAGGCGTCAACACCGTTTTATTCTCAAAATTAGTTGGATGTTTTACTGTTACACGTCTACCTTCCTTTCCCGCTCGATCTGCTCTGTGCTAACTTACTGCATTAGGCCTCGTCATCCAATGAAAACAGAACCTTTGCGAATCTGCTGCAATGGGGTACGGATCACCGGAGATGCGACAGAGTGGAAACGCAACACAGCCGCAGCTAGTGGACGCAAACACTGACTAGAATAGAAACGTCTCAGCGCCACTGCTGTTTCAGAGCGGACACGCACCGCACACGCAACTGGCTGCTCTGTCTCTAAACTAAAGTAGATACCTCACCAGCTGGCAACTCGCTAGCTAGTGATAACTCACTAATTAATCGTGCGTTCCAGTTGTCATCGGAAGTCGTAAATTCTAAGTTGCGAACCGGAAGGACCACCCCCTTGAAGTCGGAATTCCGACTCTGAACTCAGGGTCCTCTGGGTTTGCCCAAGTATACAAGTAGGAATTCTGACTTCGAGGGAGCGGTCCTTTCGTAACTTCCGGTTTGCAACTCTGACCCTAACCCTCTGAATTCTACTCGTTAAACGACTTCTGATGACATGATAAAACTTGCAAGAGTGAAGCAGCACTCATTTAGTGAGGATTTATTGCTGCAGGGTTGGTTGGTGGGGGGGGCTTTTGCAAATGGTTGATCCTGGTTGTAAGTTATTTGGGATCCTTGCCATAGAGACATTTGGGAACCCCTGGTCTATACATTCTGAAGCATTCCAATTGCAATGCACTCTGGGTGAGCTGACACTTTCCTTAAAAAAATAAAATAAAATAAAATCCACATTGCATGTTAATACCAGGTAGAATTCGGTCCAAGACAAAAGCAAGCGCATTAAACTTGGCAGGTTTAACAAAAAGGTACTAAAAAAGGATAAAAGCTCATAGTCCGAGAGTCCAGAGTAAATATGTTGGAGATAAGTTTTTATGACATGCAGCTTTATGATAAGACAAAATATCAGAGAGGGACAACTGAGCAGCTGTCCAAGTGCAAATTATCTTTGCAATTTGTGTTATTTAGTATTGCTGGCTGTTGCCAGTACGTTTGTGCCAAAAATAATGTTTCAATACGTTCCGAAAAGATACTTGAGGACTTCCAAAAGTGTTCCTGAGTATTTTTATGTGTATATATGCAGTATATCCCAGAAGCAGGATTGACATGGTGGAGAACTCTTTCACAAGAATTTTCCTCTTTCAAGATTCTGCTGATAAAAGAATGAAGATTTGTTAAGTTGGACAATATTGAGGGATTCCGGTGGGTGAAGTCTGGGATGGGTGTAGCCCACAACAGGTTAGACTGGAGGAGGTATTCGTGTCCAAACTACCAGCTGGGTTGTTGCCGAGGTAAGCATAGCAAATTGTGTAGGAACAACCTCCAAACTGTAGCTTGGGCTGTTCGAAGTTGAAAACAACTGCATAATAGGACATCTGGACTGCTGCAGTTGGCCTGAGGCTATTGATTATGAAGGCCGACGATGACAATCTTTTGCCCTGGATTTCCGTCATCTTTTGCTCCTCTCCTTCTAACCCCTCCTTCATCCTTCTCCTCTTCATCCTCCTCCTGAGCCTCCAAGATTCCTCCTGAAGGACTGTGTTCCTCATCCTCCAGGGACTCCAGGGGGTTTATCAGACCATACAGGAAAGTGAAGAAACTGTTTAACCAATCAGAGCCGCTCTCCTCCACTTCTTCTAACCAATCCAGAACCTTGGATTCACCCTGATCATCGCCCTCACTGGTCAGGCCTACGCAAACAAGAGGGGGTGGGGTGGTGGTGGTGGCGGCATTGGTGGATGGAGGGGATGTTTTGGAGCACAACAGGTGGAAGTGAAGGAGATGGAATAACGTGGGGAGAGGAAGTGGAGGAAACTCAAAAGGCAGGATGAAATGTAGGTGGGATCAAATGTCGAAAAAAAGATGTAATGAAAGAATGAAAGAGGATTAAGAGCAGAGGAGAGAAGGATGAGGGAAAGAAACAAACAAGGAGAAGGTAAGAGAAGTTTTAAGCGTAGGTTAGGCAGCGAGGGAACTACTAAGGCTTTATCATGAGCAGCTGGACCTGGGCTGTCTACACACGATTCACGTCAGCTTGAGCCATGTTGAGCCATTTGTAGTTCTTTTTCATTCAATCCTATAACATGAGTGTTGAGCTGAGCTCTCTGCAACGACTCTGCCCAGACATGTGAGAGTTCAGCTCACTGCTTATCATGTGGAGACAGCCTTAGAGTCAGAGACAAGAGTTCAGAGAGAGAAAAAGAGAAAATGAAGCCGAGCTTCCATTCAACTGTTTGCATTTAAAGCTGAGAGCAGCCTAATATCCCCCCCCCCACTTAAAAATGCTCTTATGTTGTCCAACATCCAACAAACATTAGCAGTGTTTTGCAAGTCTTCAAGAGGTTCAGTTACCAGTTATGTTGGAGTGCATGTAGTCTTTCAAAAAAAATTAAAATCAGAAGACATTTTTTCAAAATTCTGGGATATTTTAGAATCAAAATGTAATTGGAAAAAATAACGAAGTAAATACAGAGATGCATCAAGAGATCAATAGACACAACGAATGATTATAAGATAAAAAAAAACAACATTAAAGGTGACTATAGAATCGGTCCCACAGTGGGGCCAAGCGAACGGTATAGAAAGGACCATCTGACACTCCACACTATGCATTACATATTATCATTTTAGAAATTACCATAATTATTATATTACATATTCTCCTTTGCAATCTGAACTGTGGGTCGACAAAGGGCCACAGGAGTCATTCTATTGATACCCTGGCTTCAAAAACGGTAAACTGCATAGGACTGTGTTGAAAAAGTTTTAGTGTTGAATAATATTGTACGGTGCTGCTTTGTATTAGCCATTAGCATCAGGCTAAAAAGAGTGTGGAAAAAAAAGAACACAAAAGAGGAGATGAAGAAGGGATCAAAATGAAGAAAAAGCAGTACAGCACAAACGTGGAAGCTAGGGGTGTAACGGTACACAGACGTCACAGTTCTGTTCGCACCGCACGGTTCAGTTCCACCTCAGCATCATCCTCCCTTCTCATCTTTATTTCTGCTCCCTGACTCAGGCGAGAAAAACACTGCTGGTACGTGCATGCATACCTCCACACGTCATTGGTCGCCGCAGGTGATTTAGTCAAACAAAATGCGTGATCTGTACAGACCGGATTCACGCTGTGTCTGTGACTTCCTGTGTGCAGCTTGACGCAGCTAGTCTCTCCCTCACTTGTTGTGGCTAGAACGGTGGATTAATTGTTTAAATCATCAAACAACCTCTGCGAAATGACTAGTCTCACTATCAGAGTTTAATCCAGGCACTTTGGAAAGTTTATAGAAGGCTCACGGTTACAAGATTTAAAAGAAGCAGGCGGGTCTGCTATGTTAGCTCAATCAGTGTACGGTAAACTTGCTGAAGTCTTACCGCTGCTTAAGGTTTCCGGATAGAACTCGTGCATGTGAATTTGGTGTCTGCATTGCGTTCATCAGTCTTAAAGTGCATCGAACCGTCACGTGTGTACTGTACAGTTCAATACAAATTGATGTATTGTTACACATCTACTGGGAGAATGTCGTATCATGCCAAGAAGCGAACAAAGCTGAAGTTCAACTATTTGTTATAGCCACTCTGAGATGAACAGGTTACAGAGACAAGGATGACAGACTGCAAGAGGGAAAGAAAGCTTGAAGGTGGGCAGAGCAAAAAGAGGGATGAGCTCTGGTGACAGAAGAGCTTTACCAAAATAACTGCTAGAACAAACAGCTGCCGTGCAAGAGGACTTCAGAAGAAGGGAGTCTTAGCAAAGGTGTGTGTACCGACATGTTTCCGAATGTAGAAACAGCAGAGATTTTTTACTGCTGATTAACTGACGACATGACAGCACCATCACAGAATTCAGGCAAGAATAAAACCTGCTTTTGATCCTCACTTGCTACTTGTAAATACAGATAAAGCTAAATTTGTGATGGTCAAAATCTAAATCTAAAACTGCTCTATTCCAAAGTGTTACTGGCTCATTCCAGGTTCAAACTTTTGACTCTTCGGTCGAAATTCATTCATTTGCATGCATACAGTTGTTTTCCAAAAGGGCAAAACTAATGTACAATTATTTAGGGTGTGCTAAAAATAAATAAATAAAAAATAACAACAAAAACAATACTAAAACAACAATAATAATAAAAATAAACAATATTTATGTTTGTAATGCAGTGCATTGTATCATAACCTACGCATCGAGACGTATATGACTGAAGTCTTTGCCAACACCCAGCCCGAAATTTCGGCGGCATAAAAGACGACTTCTCACTTTATTTTTATTTTCATACTTTAAATTTCAGTGTGTCCAGTTTAAGTGCAAAACTGCACTTAAATTTCATTTCTTATTTTGGTGTTTTGGCAGCTACATCAGTGAGTTCGCTAAACTGCCAAAACCGTTCAAATAATTTAGAAATAAAATTGAGTTAAATTGTTTTGTCTCAATTTGTCCGTTGAATTATTGATATAATGTGTGATGTGATTATTAACACTTCCCGAATCGTACACAGAAACTTGTATTTTTAGTTTATTTTACATTTTCAGTGAACTATGTGGAATATTGCAATATATCGTGATACAAGCACATTGTAACCATGTTTCCTGGCATGTATCGAATCATGAAGTCCTTACCAATACGCAGCCATGACAACTGTGAGTTAATTCTGTAGTTACGTAAATAAGAAGTTAATCCTGCAAAAAAAAAAATCATGCAACATGCAGTAGACCTCAAATGGGGAAAAACATCACTGAAGACAACTGGGTTAAAAACAAAACAAAAACTGCCACAACACACATGGGTGTCGTCCCAACAGTGTTGAAACTGAAGAATACAGAACATGTCCATCTAAAATCATGTGTCGTGTGTGTGTGTGTGTGTGTGTGTTACAGCTCCTCAGTTGCTTTAAAGTTAACTTACCTTTAGTTTAAAGTTATCAGATGGACACCTTATCCTAATGAACCTCATTTATGCTCTTTCAAACCTCAGTTTTTCATTACAGAGAACCTGACTTCTTTAAGTAGGACCTAAGAGTTTGGGGATCTTTGGGACCTTAAACTAGTTCAAACTTTTAAACCGTTTTAATGTGGGACAGTCCGAGAGACGCACATGGTTTATTTTTGATAACAAATCCAGTAAAAAAAAAAACAACACAAAAATCTTCACAGGTCATTAAATGTTTATCAGTGAGCCACATAATTATCAGTCATGCAAAAGAAACCCAAATTGCCTTTTAAAGTAAATAACAAACACAAAACAAACCATCAGTGGCTTGCAGAAACGTTTAGGCTCAAAACAAGTCAGTTGTGTCCTGACTGTGGGAAATCATGTGCCTGTTCACTAAGAATGCAGTGAAGGTTTTTCAAATTGTTACTTGAGAAAAATACGTTTCTCTGATGAACTTTCTGCAAGGCACTGATAATAACCATGAATATTAGTTGTAAATTACAGACAAATCAACTTGCCTAGCAGAACTTTAGCATCCTCGACATCAAAATCACCATCGCCATCTGTATCGTATGCCACCAGTTTACCTACGGCAGCAACACACACATATGTAGACTTACTGTTTGTTCTCAGAGGAAGAACAAAAACAAATTGATCAGTGCACATTTTCATGCATCATTCAACACAGACAGACACTTAAAGAAATGCACCAAGCCTACAGGAAATCAACCATGTGTTTTACTTAGCATGAGCAAAACGATTTATCATTAAAACTAATTAAATTTGTACTGGTTCCTTGTTAAACTGGGTAGGTTAGTCAAAGTTACAACAGGCTAAAGGCTTGGCGAGTTCCTTTAAATGAGAGTGAATTTGGACGCAGTGAGGCCAGAGGGTGTAACAGGGAGTAATGACAGTCATGGACATTTAAATTAAAATAAAGTCTGTTAACTTAAATAGGACAATGTGGGACATCTGGGGACAAAGTGTCTGTTTCGATGACATTTAAGAGCACTTTGGGAAGCCTGCTTAATTCAAGCTGTTAGCAACATTTATGCTATTATGTTGTGTTGTGTCAGATGAAACTATCACAGCCGAGCAAAGTAAGTGAAGCACAGAGGACAGGATGGACAGGATGGACATGAGGCCGAACAGAAGCACTGAGTCTAAAATCAATGCAGCACATGATTCATGTCTCCTAAACAAACAACAGGCCCAAATAAACATCAGATTGACTAATGTACATTTACTGACGATTCTGAAGGGGCGCCTGCCAGGAGCGGTCAGAATAATCAATTCACACTGAGTTCTAGATTCTCATTTTCTAAGATTCAAAATCGATTCTCAGATCCTAAAAATCAATTCTTAATGTGACATAAATGATGAATATCTTTGGCGATTATGGGTCGATCAACTTGACACAACTTGAACTTGTTGAATTTTCTGAGAATTTAAAAGCTGTTAAAAAAAATTTTGTCAGAAAGTTTTATTTGTGCGAGTTTGGCCTAAATAAATGTTACCTCTTTGTCTAAAGTTTGTCTTTGCATGTTTACATTTTAGCAGTTTACAGTTTAATATGTAAAAAAAAAGTCATAATTTTATGCACACTTTACTCTGTTTTCATGCAATAATTTGCCACTCTGTCTTGCAAAACAGACTTAAGTAGATTCTGAAATTAAACGCCCTCAACAATCAGGCTGGTAGCCCACACCCAATATTCATTTTGGAAAAAAAAAAAGGTTTGTGAAAAGGGTCTGGCCACGTTTCACTGGGGATTCTTTGCAGAATTTGAATCCTAGCATCAATTTAAGTGTAAAACTATTGGAGCAGCTTCAGACCAGTCGGCACTGACACCGACTGTATGACGTCTGCTATGTGCCGGCAAATCAGTGAGAGAGCTGGGATTGAGATTCTGACCCGCCATGCATCACAGAAAGAGACAATTAGATGTTTTTGTTGGAAATAAAATCACATTATCACCAAGTAGATGCAGCTACGTGGGCCGCAGCTAACCGCTAACACAAGAAGCCCCGCCCTCTCGCTCCCCAGAGACTGTGGCTCGAACATCAGCAGCCTGCAGGCTACAAGACGAGTGGCGGCTAACGTTAGTTTTCCACAAGTTGTAAAATAATTGCTTTTTTTCTTATCTTTTTGCCCCTCAAGATTTTCTTCTCTGTCTTCCTCGGTTCTACAATCAGCGCCTGATCCCATTTTTTACATTACAGTGTATCAACGGGGAAAGTAAAGTTAGCGACAGAAATATTCATTTGTGCAAAACACGGAGCTGAAGATGAACACTCAGCTGAGCACTATGCAGAGCTATTCAGCACTTAGAGTCCTGGATTTTTGTAATCAAGTTATTCGAGTTACTCAAGGAATCTTTTCAGCCGTTGTGCATGCTAAGACCTGCTGACCTTTCTAAACAACTGATAGAAAATAAGGCTGCTGCATAATTTACTAACAAATCAATCCGTGCCATCCGTAAGTTCAACACATCTGGAGAATTTATGCATTAATTTTTTCTAATTCAGGGCTCTGTGGAAAGTGTGTAAGGGAAAGAGAGAAATGTCTTGCAGACAGTACAAATGACAAAAGGCAGCAATCCACAATTTCTATAGAGCTTGTAAAAAAAATAATCCCTTGTTGTTTTTTTTTACCTTGCAAGGCCTCAGACAGGTTAATTTGTAAGCCCTTAGCCTTGTCTGCATGCAAACACAAAACATAGATATTTGAACAGCAGCAAGATTGAGAAATAAAACAGAACAGATTCATTATTCATACAGTCACTGAAGATTACTACACAGACAAGAACGTTTACCACTAATCATTAAGGGTAAAGTGTAAAGACAGACATTATTCAGAGAACAAAGACACACATGCATCTTACAGTTCATGTCAATAAAGCAGATTGATGGTGAAGGAGTAGTAGAGTATTTTAGTGAGTGAAATTTTTTTATTTTTTCATGAAATGGTAGGGTATAATTTG
>JAQLOL010000004.1:1150689-1161585 GCA_029783665.1 Naso thynnoides
CAAACACATACGCAGGTTTGTATCCTGGTTTGTGTACCTTTGAATACGTTCCACTCACTCGCTCTCTTCAGGCTTTGACACTGCTGACTAAATGCCAACCTCTGATACTCTACCCACAGCAAAACAACTGCTTAAGAGAAGTGAAGAGCAGCAAAATTTTATTTTAGAGCGAAATATCTTTAACACACACACACACCACATGCACATACATGCAAAATTAAACCACAAAGCAGCATGTTGGAGGTCCTCCAATCGATCAGCCACCGACTTAAATCGGCCGATTTTCACTTCAAATGACTCAATTGGCCATTGTCAGATTATCCGAAAACCGACCTTTTATGAGCGGCTGCGCCGTTTAAGTCCAATTAGTGCAGTTTTAATGAGGAATTGCTCTGCATTGTGGGAGGCACCAAAGCGCCCACCTACCTTACAACATGAAACTGGTGTGAAACGTAAACAAGAAGCTCATGTCCCATCATGTAACCTATAGGGCCATTGAGGCACCGACCAGAACGCCTCAATAAGATCCAGTTTCAAAATGTGTTTTGTCGTTAGGTACCCATTTTCGATATCTAAGGGATTAATTTCATCGACAGCAGTGAGCAAATACACATGCAGTCTGCTCAACGAGCTAAAACCTAAAAGTGCTGGTGATTGGCTGCGTCAACACTGCCAGGAAAAACACAAGGTCGCCATGAGTTACCGTTACTCCAGAGAGGGGCTCAGCATGTTAGTTAAGGTGTTACTGGCGTAAATGTGTAATGTTCTGTCTTAGTAAACATTCCATCATTTTATCCGGTGTTGGGGTAACGTTAACGTTAACTAGCTGCAGCTATCAGCTGATAGCATCAAACGAAGCACTTTTGTTGCGGTTCAGCCTTCCTCTTACATGACAAGGTCGTGCTGGTACCCCTGAAACCACAGACTTTTGAAATTGGGCTCCAGGGTGGAATCTTCTGAAAACACGACCTTCTGTCTATAAAATGGCAAACTGCAAAGCCTGTGACAGCAGTGACTATGCTAATGCTAATGCTAGCGCAAGTCAACACATTCAACAGTAGGCACTACCAAACTCTGATCAAACACTCCGCAGTGCACTGAAAGCAGGTTGAATATGACGACAATCTATCGAGGCAAAGTCGAGTGGTTGCAGAATAATTTTAGAAGTCAAACTACAACTGAGTTTCTTTTATTTGTGGCTGCTTGCTGCTGTAGACTGACCTCTAAAACTCTCCTGGCCCATGTATGTTTGTATGCAAACACCCAAAGTTATGGTAACTACATTAGTGAGCTAACAACATTACGTCGTCACTCTGTTACTTGTGTCAGTGCTTTGTGAAATAAATGCATAGGATGCTGTCGCATGTAGTTTTCTAGAAAAATATTTGTGGCTGTTACTTGAACACGTGTAGTGTGTGAGTGGTGGGGAAGAAGAAACAGACGGTAAACTTGTGTGACAGCGCTGAGCATGAGCTTAAAAACTACGACAGGCTCATCTTACCAGCTAATGTTACAGAGAGACTCTAATGTTTACTCGATGATTTACTGACTGTTTTGACCAAAACTTTCCTTACTGTTATAGGAATCATTATTATGTCCTGTTTTGCAGCACAGAAGCACATTTACATGTAACTGGTGTAGTTAAGTAGCCCATTTGAAAAATTTTACCTGGCCAAAAGGATGGTACATTTTTAAAAATCGTCATCGCAATTGCTACCACAAAATATTGTGATAAAATTTTCAGTCCATATGAAGTTTGCCAGTTTACATAGTTGGAAAGAAGGTTGCGGTTTCAAAAGACTCCACTCTGGAACCCAGTTTCAAGAGTTTGCAGCTTCAAGAGCGCCAGCACACAGCCATCATGTAAAAACAAAGGCTGAACTGCAACAAATGTGCTTCGCTTGATACGAAAACCTGCGCCATGTAAACTGCCTCTGAGTTCTTGGCACTGGAAACAGTAAACACAGCAGCAGGGAGAGCTGTGCCACAGCTTTGAGTCCGTACTACAGGTTCCTGGTGCCGCCCTGAATGCTTTGTATTTCTGCTCCTTAGAACGGGTATTTTAGTGTAAAAGAGCAGAACTTAACATGACGCATCAGAGGAATGGCTACACATTACAAGATGCACAGGAAGTCCATGGATGCAGCAAGGATAAGATCAGTAAAGTTATTTTCTTTGTCACCTCTGATGCTTTTCTGAACTTTTTGGTAGCATCACATCTAAACAACAGCTCAACTTCTTCACTCAGCTCCTCAGTCACCAACAGCCACATCTGTTGGTCTTTCCACTGCAAAAATCTGCTCTGTTAAAGACCCCCGACGATTCAAATATCCTGTCCAGAGTTATAGAGAGCTGCATTCAAGGAGGAGTCCCCCAAAGCATTGTACTCGTGCAACAACATTCTGCGTACTATGACCACAAATGATACATGTGCAGCTTCTCTTCTCATGTTCGAACTTGTGTTCTTAACTCAGATTCAACCACAGGCAGCCATAACTTAGTCCCTGTCACAAATAAACACAGCATTGCACTTTCATGCAGTTATTTGGTAAAGTTAGAATAAGGAAAAGGGGAAGAAAAAAAAACACAAGCTGCAAATGCAAAGAACACCACACGGCATCACATCAGACCCAGGGGGACAGACAGGGCTGTTACCATGTCAGCTCTGCACACATCCAGCCCTTCAGTGGGAGAGGGAGGAGGCCTGAGGGATCAAAATCACATGTACAAACGGAGGAAGAACACGTAAGAAACAAGAATGCAATTTACAAAGTAAAGGACGTGAGAAAGGAAGTTTATGTTCCCATACAGCAGCAAGTAAATGCTAACCTGGCGACAGAAATGAATAATAATACACACTCCCTCTGGTCTGTTATACAAACACCTTGAATGTTTCAGATGTAACTCAAAGAGAAACAAAGTGCAGAGGATCTTTAGTCAGGGTTTGGACGACCTGCCACTGCTCCCCCGAAAACCGAACTCTGATTTTCATCTGTGCAAGAAATCACAACTTTGTTATGAAGTCACATCGCTGACCACAGATGAGCTAAAGTCAGAGAACATTTCCCCCTCGGCTGTTGATGTTATTATTTTCACATAAACACTACTGGTAAACACCAACATGTCAGATTATCAGCTTTTCCTCTCCAAGCTGCACTCTAGTCGGATACCAACTCTTTCAGACACAACAACAGTCGTTTTTCATCCTGGCAAACATGCTGTGGTCAGCATTTAGGAGGCGCTGAATGGACGTGGCTGCTCAATGATCAAGAAATGCACAAAACTTAAACGGAGTTCAGCGGCTCCTCTGCTGGAAAATGAACAGATGTCCCATTCAGAGTCAGTTTCGTTTCATTTTTTTAAAAACAGTTGTTCTCGCTTCATTGTCACCACCAGCGTGTCTGAACCGCTCATATGCACAGGCGCTGGGACTGTGGTGGGCGGGGTCAGAAAAAGACAAGAAACTGAACATTTTGTTCCCGGGATTTTTCTACCGTTGCGGCGCGCTTTGATCCGCCACAGCAGGAGCACAAGGCGCGCTGCACGTCCGGCTAAAGCTGCCCAAATGTGAAGCCGACATGTTTGAAGCTGCATCACTGTCAGGGTCCTGCTCATTCATTAGGGACGGCGGGGTGATGGGAGGCATTACAGCCCAGGCTTACATAAACCAGAATGTCCTGACGGGGTTTCACTGGTTTTACTGGTGACTCCGCACCCCCGCACAGCTCCTGCTGCTGTTTTATAATGGAGGGGGGGGCTGAGACTCCAGTGCGGTCGGTAGAGGACACGGTGTACTCTTAGTTGGACCACATTGCTTCTCACAGTTTGCATGAGTATACACAGTAACACTGACTGACGCTGCAGCCACGTCGTCAGCGTCAGGACGTCACAACCTGACGCATCCGCCTTTATAACGTTACATGAAGCGGACCAAACTGAGGCAGCAGACTATGACGCGCCGAGTTTGTTTATTAATTGAAAGTGAAACGTCACACGTTGGCAGCGCGCCGTGTAATTACGCATCGCCAGGCAACACCGCACGGCGTTTGAACGGCGCCGCGGAGAGAGAGAGAGAGAGAGAGGCCGCATGGACGTGAACTCCTGCGTGGGGTGCGGGACCCCCGAGAGCCACGTAGTACCCCACCCACGGCCTCCCGAAATGACACGTGAGCATTCAGAAGAGTGACTCGGCCGAGCTGGGGGCGGGGCGCACACACACACACACACACACACACACACACACCAAACAAGCTGACCGTTAGTAACGTTAGGCCTTAAATTCGTCGCTAAGCTATAAACCCCCCCACTAGCGAAGGCCAACGGTTATCTGTGTGCGTGTGAGCCGGTGCTCCCGGTAATCCCGCGGGCGGGCTGGAGTCGCCACGGTCAACCTGCCTGGACACCGGGCGAACAGCTGATGTAACGTTACTAGAAACGGCGGCGTTACTGCAAACGGCGGCGTTACTGCAAGTAGTGCTGCTGAAGACGGTGCCCGCGGGTGCGTGGGGTCAGTTCGGGAGCTTTCGTCGCGTCGTGGGCACAAACAACGATGTTAGCGGGCGGGAGGCCGAGCCAACGTTCGACCGTTAACCGTTAAAAGATGTCTGCACGCAGCCATCTTCCGTCCGGCTCGGACACACACGGGCCGCATTCGGTAAAGCCAAAACCGAGCCAGCCAGCCAGCCAGCCACGACGAGGGCCTCGGAGAAAACAACAGCTTGACACCCGATTAACTCTGGACGGCCTGCCGGTGAAAGCCAACGGCCGCCTCGTCCCCGCCACCGCAGCCAACGAACGCATGAGAGCAAAGACCGTTACCTTTGGGCTTCACGTGCGCTTTGGGGTTCTTCTTCGCGGCCATGGCGGAACTCTGCGGAGGGCTCGTGGGGCTCGGAGACACTTCCAACAGTCAAAAGAAAATCCAAATTTCTTCTCCTGCCTCATAAAACTCAGAGCCGCACAAGCCACGCCCACTTCCTGACTGACAGCTATGCTGAGCAATGAGTGGCTCGCCACATTAAGAATGGGCGGGGCATACGATTTTCGGACCAATGGCGTTCGAGAGGCGTCGGGCTTATTGAACCGTGTGGATAGTCTTATCTTTGCCCCGCCCCCTCCGCTCCTCTGGAACGTGGCAAGATGGTAGATCCGCTGGCGTCGCCGTGTGTCGGTGTTTTATTCTCCACACGCCGTTTTCACGTCAACTCACTCAAAATCCACACCGAAACTTATCATCAACACGTCATTGTTTGTTTCCGCTCGTTACGTGACGACGTGAAATAACTGAGACGAGTGGCCTGAGCGTCAGCGTGCAGGGTTTTAACCTGCCTGCACCGGGCCTGCATGTGTCAGAGCCTTGATTTCATCTAGAAACTGTTCACATCTATTACCTGATCAAATTCTAACTCTCCAAACCAAGTGAGCCTGTTTCTATTCTACTGATTAGTTAAGAAGTGATGGAGAGTCGTTTTAACGCAATCAAAGAGATTTTTGGGACATTTTATGTTTTTTTTTTAATAGTTAAATTCAAGCTGGCCAGTGCTGGCTGACAGTAATGGGACGAAAACTTTTTTTCAGTCTTGTAGGCTATAAAGTGCCCAAAAGCCAAACTTGAGTGAAAGTAAAGATACTTTACAGGAAAATGACTTTGTGAAAAGTGAAAGTCACCTATTAGGATATTACTTCAGTGAAAGTCTTAAAGTAGCTGGTATTTATTGTACTTTGCAGCAAAAGTAAAGTGAATATAAATGTAATATAGTGTGGAAGGTAAAAGTGCAAGTAAAAAGCAGTCAGGTTTGACTTTTTAAGATGGTTTATTTTTCATTTATGTAGCCTCTGGTCTGCACAGGGACAGAATATCTCAGTCATAAAACAAATGCGAATAAATCGATTTTAAAAAGTGCTTTCAGAAAGTTTTTAAATAATTTAAACTCCTAAGGGCCTGATCTGAGGACAGCAGGCAAAAGTTTATCTCAAACTGAATCTACAAACTGGGCAACTGGGTTTACATCACAGCAACAAACTGATTTAAAATCAAATGTAAAACATGACGGCAGCAGCACCAGAGCAATTAGGAATTAGTGACTAAGAGGTTAATGGGAAATGTAATGGGGTTAAAGTATCTTTTTTTTTTTTTTTAAATGTAGTAAAGTAAAAGTGAAAGTCTGCAGAAATAGAAATAGTAAAGTAGGCCTTCAGATATAAAAAAAATCTTAAGTACAGTAATGAAGTATTTCTACTTTGTTACTACACAACACTGAGCAATGTAAGCTTCATAAGTGCGTCCCTTGAGGGATAATCACATATTTACCTAAACCTACTCACCCTACACTAAAATTCAAACCATTTCTATTCTTGTTTTTTACCCCAGCATAACGCTTACAGTTTAAAGGTGGTGTGTGTGTGTGTGTGTGTGTGTGTGTGTTGTATCCTGGTTCACATGAGTGAACTCTGAGTCATCATTCAGTGCCTCTTTTCATATATTTGATCCATTGAGGTGATCCACAGATCATCTGCGTCTCTCACACAGACGGTCTAAACACATTTTCAGGTGACTTGCTGGCAAACCAGCAGCACAGTTTTCCTTTGGCCCCTGAGACCAACGCAGGTCAACAGTCACAACGAGCCGTGCAACTCTGCAGCCCAACCCCGACCCCACACCCACCATGAATACCGACCATTTGGTTTTCTCATCAGCATATCTCACCACTGATCAGCTGACAGACAACAAAGCCTCGAGCCGCTAACAGGACGGTTGCTTTTACATACTGGTGTTATAGTTGAATGATTGAGGAGAGCTTTGAACTGATCTAATCACGCAGTGGCTTAGATTTGAGAAGTGATCTAATTACCGAGATGTGATGGACTTTGCATGTTGTGTCTTTGGGGGGTGTTTGGTGCCACTGACAGCTTAACTGTAGGCTAAATATTCCACCTAGCTTCCTGCACAGAATGATTTGGGGCGGTTACAAATGCCATGATTAGAGTATTTGCATTGGCGTAACATTCCTCCACGCACGACATTCTCGTGCCGCAGTGAAAGGAAGAAAGGAGGTGGTAGTGGATGCCAAAGCAAACAAACAATAAAAAAAAACATTCATGTGCAAACCAGGATTTGCATGCTAGCTCAAATCAGCAATGACTTTAAAATTATTTGGGGCTGCAACAAATCGTTATTTTCATTAGTGATTATCCTGCCACTCATTTTCTTCATTATATAAACAGTGGTTAGCACTTTTGTCTCACCGCAAGAAGGTCCTGGGTTCGATACCCGGCTGGGGCAGGACCTTTCTGTGTGGAGTTAACATGTTTTCTCCGTGTCTGCGTAGATTCGCTGCGGGTACTCCAGCTTCCTCTGACCGTCCAAACACACGCGGGTTCACTGGTGACTCTACATTGCCCGTGGGTGTGAATGGTTGTTTGTGTCTATGTGTCATGAACTGGCAACTTGTCCAGGGTGAACCCTAACCCTCATCCAATGACAGCTGGGATTGACCCCCCCCCCACAAATCCTGCAAAGGATAAGCGGTTATGCATAATAAAGGAATAAATGGATGAATGAATTACCTAAATAAGGTTTATAAATATCGAAGGGGCTCTCGACATTTATGTTTGTACCATCGCTGAAGGACATCAGAGCAGTTAAAAGATCCGACTACTGGTAATACATTCACCCAGTCAATAATTCATTTATTATCCATAACCGTTAGCCTCTGCATCCTGACATTCACACCTACGGGCAATTTAGAGTCACACCTGCATGTCTTTGGACCGGAGAGAACCTGCAGCCAGGTATCGAACCCAGGATCTTTACGTTATGAGGCAACAGTGCTAACCGCTGATCCATCATGCAGTGTTTAAATAAATCATTCACAGAGCAGCCTACACATGTAGTCACTGCTGTTGTCAGTTGAGCCATCGGTTGCGTTGCGACCCTGACACATGACCTCGGCAGCATGTGGCCTCACTATCTGCAGGTGTGAGACAGAGGTTGGGTGCAGCATCTGTGGGGCAAAAGGCACGTGAGACTTTTCCACTCTGATAAAGGGGTTGCTGTGGAGAGGAAAACTGCCACTGGAGAAGATGTCTGGCGTGGTGGAAAAGTCTCTGTAGTCCTATGAAGACTATTAAATTCACACCCGGTACACCCCAAGCCTTCATTAGGCCCGAAGCAAAATTTGATTTGGGGGCACCCGTCCTCCACATATACCACTGACTACTGCCTCTTGGTCATTTGCACACTTACTGTAAATTAATTAACCTATTTTATTTTATTAGCTGTTATTACAAATACACTTGTTCAACCAGTAGTGAGCACCGAGTATTGTGGCTAGATTCTCATCTTTTTTGGAGGAGTCTGATTAAGGAATATGGAAGCAGATATTGTTTTTGCAAACTTTGCGAGCGGGCAGTCTCTCTGTTACTGTTTGGTAAAAATCAGCAGCTTCCATCATCCAGTTTACATCACACCAATCCCAGCCTGGCATATTTTCACCCCTCTATAGTTTTCAATCTTAAATTGCAGCAAATTCAGTTAGAAGAGTGGTCTGGTGTTGATTTTCACTTTAATATTCAAAGTGATATAGTACAAAGTCTCTTACTGAACGTGGTGTAGTTCTTTTGCATGATTACATATTAATAACATAATAAAATCAGTATAATATCAGACAAAATAAAAAGATTGGTAAAAACTGGACTCTCTTGGCGCCCCCTGCTGGTCACGGGGCCCTAAGCAGGCGCTTTGGCAGCTTATGCCCTGGGCCGGCTCTGTGGACACCTGTGAGCCAAATGGCTTCCCTGTTTGAGTCTCAGGAGTGTGTCAGCCTTTGCTGTCGCAGATGAGAGTCCTTCAGACCGATGAAAGTTCATCTTAGCTTATAATGTTGTTATTTAAACTAGGCTTAAACAGAAAGTGCATCAGTTTTTCTGATCCCAGTTTTTTTTTTGTTGTTTTTTTTTGCTCCAAAGTTTTGGTCCAAACAGATGATTTCTGCAACAGTTGAAAATAAATAAACTATGAATTTCCATGTGTAAGATAGAGTGTGTGTGTGTGTGTGTGTGTGTGTGTGTGTGTGTGTGTGTGTTTGGGGTAAGACTGTGCATCAGGCCATGGTTGAATTGCATCTTGTCCTCCGTCCAGCAGCACGTTTACGCCCCCTGCTGGCAGAGAACACATGACATCCACTCCAGGATGACCTGGATTTCTCTGACCCACTGTACCAATGATGTAACTGCAGTTTATGACGTGTGTGTGTGTGTGTGTGTGTGTGCTCTCTGAGTCTCCACACAGATTTCTTCATCAGTCTGGAGGAGAGGTTAAGAGCCGTTGCTTTTTAGGCAATGGAAGACCTGTTTACTGATCCAAAAAAAAAAAAAAAAAAGTTGGTTCTTATTCTTTATTTTTATGGCATCGCAGCTGTAGCATGAAAAAATATCTTTGTAAGCCATTCATGATCACACCATCCTGTCGTCACTCATTGTATATTTGTATTTAAGAAGTTCAAATATTTGCCGTCTCTCCAACTTCAATGCATTCAGGTCCAGACTTGGAGAGTGAGGACAACATGACACCAGAGATGAACTGCTACCTTCAGACATTAGATACAAAAACACACTGAGGTGATCAGGAAAGATTTTAAAAAAGCCTGACAGCACTTTTCAATCGCCTGTCTTTGTACGGACTGTAGGACAGAGCTGGAAAATGTCAGACTGACAAACATCCACCGACGAGACTGACAAGCAGAAAAGGTCCCATGAACCTAATTAAACGAGAAGTTGAATCATTATATTGCTCGTGTTTTTCAAAAGGGACAAACAAAAAGGAATTCAGTAAATTTGCTGCTTTTTCATCTCCAGCAGGTGGCACCAACGAGCACATTTAGAGCTCTACTGTTTGGTTTGCAGTGAGAAAGCTTACAACGTGTTTTAGTTAATGATTAACAACTGAAAGCACACTGGCATCCGCTCAGAATTCAGGTCAAAAACACTTTGAACTACAGTAAATCACTGACTGACCAGATACTGTAAAAACATTTTTCTTTTTTTAAAAAAAAGTATTTTTCATTATTCCACATGAGAAATCTTGAAAAATGGTTCCTGGAAACTTTTATATTTGTCAGCATCAGTCAGTTTAAACTCTGTCCTGAATGTGTATCATCTGATGATTTTTCTGCTCATTTCTGACAACACCGCTCTAAACTCTCAAAGCATTTCATGCCAAACAGTTCTGTGAATATGAATATTTGTCAACCTTATAAAAATAAACTTTTATGAACATTTTGACGCTGTTAAGCAGAAACCTTTTTGTCTTCACACTACATTATCTTTTTGTTTTTCATTAAATCAGTGCAGTCACGTGGTGTGTTTGTCTTTGGGTGCCAGTGAAAAGTAAAAACCTGACCATTTATATTAAAACACAACACCAACTTTTACAATGCAGTGTTATTATTTTTTAAAAAAAAATTTTTTTCTCTTTTCCTGAGTTGTTGTGTCTAAAAAACTCAATATATTTAAATGATTGATTGTTGTCTAGACCAGCTCTATAGGTAAAACGTCTTGAGATAACTTTGTTGTGATTTGACGCTACATAAACAAAACTGACACTCATGATAAGTAACACTGTAAATGAACTGCTTTTTCACAAAAACTGATACTTTCATTTAAAGGCAAAAAGAATGTTGGGATCCAAATTATGCTAGTTTTAATAAAATAAAGTGTGTTTGCTATCTTAAGTGTTTTGTGTTTGCTTTCTTATGATACACTGAAGGAAACTCGTTGAGTGTCACTGCTGCGAAACTTCAAGAGGAACATTATGAGAAGGAAGCAGGAAATTGTTGATTAACTTGTAGGTTTCGTCATCAAACCAGTTTGCATCACATCAGCAGACAATGGTGACAA
>JAQLOL010000004.1:1191907-1207485 GCA_029783665.1 Naso thynnoides
GGTAAAGTGTTTACATGAGGCACAGCGTTATCGGAATGCTTCAATACCATCATCAATAATTAGAATATTGTGTGCATGTAAACATGATCAGTGTTGCAACATGTGGCACCGGAGCAGAAGTCGGACCAACAGGAGCAGCTCAGAGGATATTTGACCCCCACGACAAGCTTCAAACTGAACCACACTGCAGTTCCATCCACTCGATACCTGTGATGTAAATGCTACACATGGCTTAATCCAATTCAAAGTCCTACACAGAATCCATTATTCAAAAGTGAAGTTACACAGCATTTTTCCTGAAATCTCGCCCTTCTGTGATAAATGTGAGTCTACAGAAGCTGATCTGCTGCACAGTTCTGCCACGTGTGCCAAACTGCAAGGCTTCAGGGTGGACATTTTCACTTTGTTCTCAAAAATATTTCAAGTACAGATACAGCCTGAACCAGTCCTAATAATCTTGGGTATTTCAGACGTGTTGAGATTTTTAAGTGAGAGGCAACAACTTCTGTTGTCATATGGACTGATCACAGCCGAGAAGCTGATTGTGATGTGTTGGAAAGGGAAAGAGCTGCCCACACTGACGGAGCTGACGGAGCTGACGGACACCCTTCATCTGGAACGGATCAGATATTCTATAAAGGACAGAACTGAACAATTTGAAAAGCTCTGGCGACCACCGCTTTCCTTCCTGGAACAGGAGCGGGCCTCCCGACCTTCTGAATCGGTCAGCTTAGCGCTCTGGGGTGGGGAGGGTGGGAGTGGGCTGTTCGGGGCGTCATTTAGTGGGGCTTTGTATGTTTTTGTTTTTTTTCCCCTTTTTTTGAGGGGGTTGTGTTTTGAATATTGAACTATGTTTTTTCCTGTATTGGACCTCTGTTTTTGAAAATCAATAAAAATATTTGAAACAACAATAATACCTGTGATGTTCTAGACTTCTGACTGTTTGTACGCAATTATCAAGATGGAAACATTTTTAACTAAACCACAGCTACAAATCTTACATTCATTTTACACTGCAGCATTAAGTAGGAACAACAAACAAAACGGACAACAACACACATTTTAACCACGTTGAATACTCACCCGAAGTTGAAGTACAATAATCAAAACAAACAAAGACACGATGCTCCGCTTTTAAAACATATTTGTGTGGAGGACGATACAAACTCGCAGCACACACGCAACATTCTCGGTGTGATCAAGGAGTCAAAGTACAGACTGTGTCACACTCACTGGTCCTTGGTGGTAGTTGAAGCCTCTCGCCAGGTTGTAGTTGTCGTTGTCAAGAGCGTTGTCATAGACACCGCAGTACACCATGTCACTAGAAGGACAACATAAATGCAATGTCAGCATGATCCAGTATAAAATACAGAGCAACTGATTTTATTGTGCTACAGTATTGTAACCAAGAGATGGCGCTATAATCAAGCTAAAGTTTTGTCACAAACATGTACTGTCATGTCCGCCAGCTCAGCCGCTACCGTCACATCTGCCAGCACCGCCGCAGGCTGAGCTTAACTAACGCGACTGTCTAACAGGACAGCAAACGTGACGTGACATCAACAGACAGCAGAGCTGCTCAGAAGTCGCATGTTTGGGACTTTGAGAAATTGTTTGGATCCACTTCATGTTGGTAAAACAAACGTTTTTGTTATTTTCAAAGTGAAGGAGGGAATTTTTTTTGGATGTTGCGCCTGAACGCCACTGACCAAGACAGTTTAATTTTTTAATGTTCTGAATATGTTTCAGTTGAAATTAAATTAAGTGTTGAAATAACCTGTACACATGTTTTTATTAGTAATTAGCCATAGTAAACTTTTCTCCCTCTGAGAGACACCAAAAACAGCCTGTGTCCTATATTCCACATTTTACAGTAAAACTTCATAACATTTACAAGCGTGGGTGAACACTGTGGATTTTGCACGTGTTTAAACAGTTTCTTTTGTCTGTGTGTATTGAGTGTGTACATGTTGTATATATATAATAATGTATATTTTATACTCAGGGTCAAGTGTCTTCATTCCCAGTGGTCCCAGTAGTTTCTTCTCAGCCACCTCCAGAGCCTTCCAGGCTTTCTCCGCCGTAAACAGCTCTGGAGCCTTTAAATACAGACGCCACGTCAGGCGGCCAATCACAACTCTTGTTCCTCTCACTCAAAAGATTTAAAGATTAACGGGCCAAAAAAGCCGGCCACAGTTACAGATGACTCAGACTGACGGCCGCATGTTTCACTCTGCTTACCACCACCATGGCGATAGTGAAGTTGGGCCTCAGCTGGTAGTCACACCAGGGGCTGGAGGCCCCGTAGCTGTCCTTGTAGATGCCTTTTTTATGCACCAGGTCAGGGTGTTTCTCATTCGGGTCATTTGGGGCCCCAGACACCCAGAACCTTGCTTCAAAGGACTGCTGCAGCTGCTGGTTCCACTGGGAGTACGAGATGAACACCTCTTTACCTGCAGGACGGTGCAAAGAGTCGATTACAGGTGACGACTGGAGTTCACAAAGAGCTCAGGAGACATTTCTGTATCTGTAAACGTGACTGAAATGTCAGTGTCTCTGTGTGTCCGTGTGTAATACCATCTCTGTGCACTTTGGCTCCGTCGTACGGGAACAGTCCTTTGCCATGGAGCTCCACAAGCCAGCGAACAGACGACTTACTGAGGCCGACTATCTCCACTGCTGCTCCATCTCTGGACAGAGAGGGGAAACAAACTAATCAGACAATGAACAATTATTTCATTTAATGAATGAAATCCTACATATTTTTTCTGTTACTGTTTACTCTATAAATTATCAGAAAAATTGTGAAAAAAATTGTCTTGTTTAGTTCTACACAATTAATTGAATTTTAATCACGATCATTATTTTGTCTTATAAAATGAACATAACAGAGGTTTTGAAAGTATGTGATCTGCCCTCGGAACAAAAGGTACCTGCTCTGCTGCAAAGCAAATCAAACACTCGCTGAACTGTCTGACCATGAGCTCGCATGAGCCAATCACAGCTGTCCCTGTTCCCAATTCAATAAAAGCGCCGACCTTTCACTCTGGACCCTCTCAAGAGTGTCACACACTATTCTTACAACGCTCTTAAATACACAAAGCTCCGCCCACACGCTGTGCTCAGCTCCATTTCTCCAGCGGTGTCTCTTGATCAATATCTCTGACAGGTGTCACTCAACCTTCCACCAAAGAAAAGAGGCCGCATGACAAAAGGAAGTAAATACGAGCGAGAGACCCCAACACAGAAACAAATCTATTTACAAAATTTACATGAATTATATAACTATTAAATGAAAACATCAGCTTTGCAGCTTTCATTCATCCTTTAAAATCAAATAATTTTATCTGAAAATTGTGTCTTTAATGTACCATGAGTTGTACAAGTATAAACAGACTCAAAGCATAAAATGTCACAGAATCTCATCATTCAGTCTTCTAGGGGTTAAAGTTTGTGAGGTAAATATCCAATATTAATATACATATTAATATAAAATTTCATCCAAGTTACTGTCTCTGTCTGACAACTTCACTTTTTCAATACTCGGCAATCTGAATGACGAGACTTTATAGTTGAGGTCTTTAAAATAGCAGTCCATTTTTTTCATCACTGGACTTGTGATTTGAAATGGTGTAATCATGTAGTTTGCAGTTAATTATTTAATAACTTATAAGTGAAGTGTTCACTGTGCAGGGCACTCCAATAAGGAGAACCAATTTTATTTTGATGCAACAGGAATAAAGCACAATGAATCACATGGATGTGAAAGCAGTTATGTTGCGTTAACAGTGCAATAAAAATACAGCTGTCACTAAAATCAATGAATAGTCGTGATAAATGGTTATTATCTTGATCAAAATAATTGTTAGAATCCTTTTGGCCATAATCATTAACCCCTAATCTTATCCACAACTCAACAAATTAGAATAAAAATGATGTAAACTGAGAAAAAAAGCCTGATGGACTGATTAAAAAATTAAAAACAGCATCAAAATCTGCAAATAAGAAACACAAACTTTCAAACTGGCTCCAATTACAACACTTTCCTTTCAAATGAATGTGAGGGAATGTGTGTGTGTGTGTGTGTGTGTTACCTCGGAGTCGCAGGCATGCCTTTGTTCCTCGCTCTCTCGCTCTCGCCCATCTTGTCCATCCACGTGCCACAGTTGAAGCGGTTTCCTCCAGTCACAAGCCCCGTGGCCAGATCCACCTTAGCGGCCACGTTGAACCCTGCAAAGGAACCGAGGATCTGAGAAACACTGAGGTTGATGCTGCAGAACAGTTTAGGAAGCTGCTGCTGTGAAATGATCCAAAGTTTTCCCCTGAAGCTCCAAACGGGATAAGAAAATAATCTGCTGAGTTTGTGCTGTTCAGAGCGACTTCATTATTCCCTCACATTGGAAAACCTTCTCTGAGGCAACATCCACACCGCTGCGTCTAAAACAAACAAAGACGCAGCAATATCGCTACGTTTGAGCCGCGTATCCTCATTAAGTCGGCGTCTTAGTGGCTCAGAGACGGAGCGGTTTAGAGACGGTTGAGACCCCATCTTATTTTGAAGGTTCTGGTATGGTTCTCACTATGGATGGGGAAAGACGTACAGGTTGGAGATTTCGGCACGGACACCCTTTGTGATTGATCACACTCAAGTCTTGTGACCATTTCATGGAAAAAAACAAGCCTGTATGTATCATGCATGTGTCTGTGAGCCTCCACTACTCTGTTATTTCAACATGGAAAACAAACTACAGGCGTTATTGACCTTGTTGTCTCTGCTAGCAGCTGTTGTGCAGGTAAATTCTGCATTTTATCATGTTGCTACTGCTTATATGCACAGGAGGAAAGACGTTATTCAGCGAACTGCGACAGTTCCTGTGTTCAGCGTCGCTATCAGTCCTTACATTGATTGAGACGACTTTATTAACTGAGTTGTGGTTCCAGAGGAATGATGAGCAAACTTTCACACGCTGGTCCAGTTCGGCTCTGATTGGCCTAAACGGAAAAGTGCGACTACATGTGGATGAAATGACAACAATGCAGGTGTTGGTGGATATTTTTACAAAGGTGACCTGCACATTGTATGAATGTTACTTAAGTGACGAGGGAAGACTCCAGGAAAACACCAATGCGTTTGGATTGTCCTGATAAGTTGTTTCTGTTGTCGGACAGGTTTGTAAGGCTGTCATCATCCTCCTGGAGCAGATTAACGTTACATCAAAACACGGCGCACAGAGCCCAGAGTGACGGAGTTCATCATCGCTGAGTTCTGTCATGACGCCTCAGAGTTACTGATGGCACGCACATCGAAGTAAAACAACCACTTGATAATTCCACAGACTAGACAACAGGAAGAGGAAACATTCTGTGAATAAACAGGTGCTGTGTGACGCTGAGCGGTCATGTGATATGCGTGTAGTTTGGCTGGAAAGTCGAGCTGCTACAGAGTTTACATCGCACATATGGACGAGGAAACTCTTTGATTCAAGACTGAGTCTTACATATAAGACGCAGCAATGTGGATGTAGCCATAGCATAGTCGCATATTGAGTGTGTGTGTGTGTGTGTGTGTGTGTGTGTGTGTGTACCTAACAGGAAGAGGAATTCTATTAACAAGAAGCCTCCTCTGTAGATCCTGACCATAGGCCAAATATCAGCACTACGGATCACCACAGCTCCTGGTGACAAAGAGAGAAACACGGAGAGGAGTGTAACATGACTGATGGGAAAGAGATGATGGAAAACTGTGAGAAGGGCAGAGAGCGAGAACAATACCACGAGTTTATGAAGCACAAACTACTTCAGAAGGAGCAGATGACAGTTTTCACAACAGGAAACTTGTCTTTCCAAACAGAACAGTTGAGATGAACACTACTGTAAAGTTCCTTCCCTCCGTGCTTCATCAGTCATGATGACTGTTGCAGCTCAGACAGAACAACACCAAACAGTCACAACCTGATTTTATCAAGAACATTTTTTGTTGCTACTTTCTTCACCGGGCAGCGTGGTGGCGTAGTGGTTGGCACTCTCGCCTCAAAGCAAGAAGATCCGAAAGGACGGGTGCTCCGGTTTTCCCCACCATCAAAAACATGCAAAAAGTGTGCGCCATAAAAGAAATCGGAAGTAATAAGCAGAGAAGGTAAAAAAAAGACCAAAAGCCAATTTCTTTACTCTACTTACGGCTGCAGGTGGTACCATTTGGAAATCAAGTTAGCTGTAGCATGAGACTTGTTGGGAAGCAACACCGCTGCATCCTCCCCTCAAAGGTTTTGCTCCGGTTCACTTTTTATTTTGTTTGTTGTCTCTCTCTTTAAGTCCAGTTTGAACTGAGACCAAACGTTTGCGGGGAAAGTTGCAGCGGAGTAAACTGGCTCAGTTCGAGTTCGAGCCGCCTGACGGTGTCGCTTGCAGACACTCTGTTAATCAGAGCGTCGGACACCAACAGCTGATCAGCTCGTACTAAAGTCCCCTGTCACTTAGAAGCGTAAACTGGCCAATCAGGACAAAGAGTACAGAGAGCGCCACTGATTAGGCAAACAGAACGGGAGCAATAGTGTTTTTAAAAATCCTGAACACAGAGGCATGATGGGAAAACACAGAGATCTCACCATACTCTCAGACCACGTCGCTTACTTACAGCTGTCTGTGGGTATTATGACATTTTTTCCCAAATTGAACACAAAAAAAGTTATTGATGTTTGCCACAAAGTTACTAACTGCAGTATCCACTTGAAACAATAACCACAATGTTCCATTTATTCTTCCTGTAACTGCTGTGACCAATGCTGACCAAAATGTTACAAGTGTATTTCGGTTTTGGACATGTCGACCTTTTACATTCCAGGAAGTAAAAACTGAGTCACTGGATGATTAAAAGTTTCAGATCCTTAAAACTGAAATATTCTTAGATGCACAATTTATGATGAAGCTCTACTTTGAGGACTGTGTGTGTGTGTGTGTGTGTGTGTGTGTTACCTGTAATGACCACAGTGACTATTAAGACAAGGAACACTCCACAGTAAAGCCCGACTCTAAAGGTGGTCCAAGCAGGAGCGGGCTGCGGGCAAACAGAGACACATAATCAGCGTCTGTGAGCAGGACGACAGTCTGCTGGACAAGGCAAACAATCACAGTCTAGCTGAACATACTGTAAGAAATATACAATAAAAATATTCCCACCGTATTTAACAGGCAGATTCAAATGTAAGCTCAATCTGCCCACTGTATGAATACTAACATTCTGAGCAGAGGTGTGAATGTTCACTGGCCTCACTGTTCGATTCTATTCACCTGTCAATGATTCGATGCATCTGCAATGTGCTGCATCCTTCATTTTCTACATTACTGCACAGTGCTCATACTTTTTTATCAATTAATACGAGCAGTCAGACAAATCTGAGCTTATTTCTATTTTGAAAGTGCTTTTTTTTTTAATTTGTAGAGCTGTGCATCCCGTTCACTCACTAAACGCAGCACACCAGTGAACAGCATGATGTTACGTACGCTGACACAGAGGGGGCAATGTGGCTTCTAGCCCGTCAGTTAAACCAACGAAGAAGAGGAGCATCCTGTCGTCTCACAGGGATAATGTAAACAGTAAAGGTACTGTTGACGGCTAAACTGAACAACGCTGGAATAAAGGAGAAAGTGAACGTGTGTGTGTGTGTGTGTGTGTATATGTGAGTTGACAATTTTTAATAACCTTTATTTCATTCATGGAGGGCTCCAATGAGAGTGAGCTCTCTTTTCAGGGACACTTGAATCACATTCACTCTTAGAAGACTCACAGTACAACAACAGTCTTATTTACAGTCACTGAGATGCCCCACTGGTGGGGCGAGCACTTCCTTTCGCTCTCACCAGCCAGTTTAATTCTGCCGGTCTGGGGTTTGGACTGGCGACCCTCTGCTGACGAGCTCGTTTCTCTAACCATTAGGTCACCACCGTCCACAAGTTGGTAGCAGCAGCTCAACATGAGTGAAGTCGTTAACCCAGCTGTGTTCTTAAAAGTCAAAGACTTAATAGTTTAAGAGTTAACGGCTACGTTCGCACTGCAAACCTCTTTTTGGTCACTTAGCTGTTGTGAATTTGGTCTTCAAGTCTGACATAACACCCTTCCAAATACCAAATCCGGGTCCAAGACCCTTCTTTTCGTGTTGTGTCCCGTGTAGTTTAAACAGAACTGAGTGAAAAAAATAACGATCAAACTTTCATTCTGCCGCTTTCCTAGTGATGAGAAAGACATGAGGACATGGCTGTAGTTGATCAAGTACATTAAGTGAATGAAGAAACAGTTTTAGCTTTTACGAGTAGGTGCTAAAGTTAGCTAGCTAACATTAGCATCCATTCATTTAAACGAAACCGACCCTGTGTGAGTATCCCTCGTAGAGGTTACAGTTTTTATAACATAACGTTGTTACGGACACAGAAATCCTAACTGGCTGTGTCAGCTGTGCTCTTGCTTGGTTGAACGTTTAACGTTACCGTAACCTTTATCAGAGACGCCCCAACAGTGTCGGTTTTTATTTAAGTGAATGGATGCTAACATTAGCTAGCTATGCTTCACACCCACTCGCTAAAGCCGAAACTTTTTCTTCATTCACCAAATGTTCCTTATTAACTGCAGCCATGTCCTGCTGTGTTTCTCATCGCTGGGAAAGTGACAGAATGAAAGTCGGATCGTTCTCTTTTCACTCAGAACTGTTTAAACAACACGGGACGCAGCACTGTGGCGTACTGAAAATACAGAGGTTGGACCCAGATGTGCTATTCTGAAAGGGTGTTACATCACAACTTAAAGGCCAGATACCGACAGTGCGTGTTAGTGAATAATCGTTACAGTAAATTTTATATGCTGACGTTGAACGTTTGCTCCCTGATCTAAATGAGTATTGGAAAGTAATTTGTGAGTCTATTGTTTCGTGTAAGCAGAAAACTCTCGATTATGTCATGTCTCTGCATCGACGCAGAATCTTCAACTTCACATCATGATGCATCTTATAATCGAGAAATTTGTTGTCAAAGTTTTGCATGTGGAAAATCAACCTGTGCAGCTCCCAGGGGAGGAACCCTCAGCCTCTTCATGGCCCTCTGCCTGTCACCACCTTCCAACTCAGTTGTGACCAATGCCTGAAAGACAGTGAGGGGATTTTTATATTATTTGTCTTTGTTACTCTTATTTTTCAACTCTAATATTGACCTTTCACACTCTACTTCAGTTTTACTTTACTTAACTACAGCAATGTTACTGAAGCAGGAGGAAACTGGACAATGTCTACATCATTGAAAGTACAGTGGAGTCGTCACCTCGGTCTCAGAGATGAGCTGAGTAATTTTCTTGCACGTGTAAAACGGAGCCACTTCGACATGGGCCACCCTCCAGTCGGCCCCCCTTGATGTCTCCAAAATTTTATCATGTTTCTTCAGGATCTTCCTGAAACCTGTGAAGTTCAGGTTCTACAGACACGGACAGGGAGAAACAAAGAAAGCTGTCAAAGCTGATTCAGTCATGAAAGATGTGAAGCTGTAAATGAGCTGAACAGGAAGAAAGAGCGGTGTCTTCTGAAGGAGATAAACACACACTGACTGTGCAGTTCATCTCGTTTCTGCATTGACTGAAGAGTGGGAATAACAGTCATACAATCCACACATCCCAATAAGGTCACTTTACTCATCACTTAAAGCCATTTCAACTGATTAGATGTGGCCATTTGTGGGTGAGGGCACAAGCTGCAACACATCATCTGACTATTATAAAGCAACAAGATATCTAACAGCTACATATTTACACTTTGAGCAGCAACAGGGCAACACTAACATTCGTTTGGAGTTGTGTTTGTGTCCAATGTATTCTCTCTTTCAGCTCTGTTTAAGGTCTCCACCAACTGAGGTAAACTTATGGCTGTTCAGCTGCTAAATGCTTCAGTGCGTTAGTCATCAGCCAGGCACCAGCTTCTGTTGATGCCGGGCAAGCCGTGTACAGTGGGTTAGTAGTGAGTTTTTTGGCAGCACAGCCACGAAAATTGAGAAAAATATCTGAGTTGCAGCTAAGTGTAAACAATGGCTTTTAAATGCTAAATGATTTAGCAGAGCCAAGAGGAAGAGTGAGCAGAATTCCTGCGGGTTTGTCACGACGACTGACAAAACACTGTCAATAGTTAAAGCTGCAGTAGATAACTTCTGCTAACAAGCTAACAAGCTAACATTAGCTTAACTCCGCTGCGGCTGTTTGCGTCGGCTCGCGATTTGTTTCATTTATTGTCTCTTATTTAAGTCCAGTTTGAACTGAGACCAAACGGTTGCAGGGAAAGTTGCAGCAGAGTAAACTGGTCCGTCTCAGCTCGAGCTCGAGCCGACTGACGGTGTCGCTCACAGTCACTCTGTTGTTGGCTGAGGTGAGTCAGAGCACGGCGAGCCAATCAGCTCGTACCAACGTCACCTGTCGCTAAGAAGTGCAGCGTAGATCGGCCAATCAGGACAGAGAGTACAGACAATGTCACTGATTGGTCAAACAGAACAGGATTACTAATCCTGAACACAGAGGCATGATGGGAAACAGAGATCTCACCGCACTATAGCGGTCTATTGGTGTTATGACACTTTTTCCAAATGGAACACAGAAAGACTTTGATGTTTACCCCAAAGTTACCAACTGCAGCTTTAACAAACGGTCTCAATGACAGTGTGAACACAGCGCACACATCGCAGGGCTTTTTAAAAATATGTTTGAATATAACTTTTCTATGTAATATAAACTTGCATTTTCATCTATATTTGTTGTATATTGATACATGTTTACGTGATGTATCATGAGTTGTACATCGTTACATAGTAGAATCACGTGATCTGTGTGTATTTAAGACGGCGCCTCACAGTGTTTCTTCAGTCTGATGAAGAGTAACTGGTCTCAGAACGTCACTCACTCACCCTGCAGCGTGCGAGCTGGTTTCTTTTTTATTTTCTGGTTTTTGGATGTGCTCATGAACAACTTTGCTTAATGGGAGGGCGGAAAATGGAATCAAGCTACAACGTCTGATGTGTCTTTGCTTGCCAACTGTTGAGAATAAGTGCGTGTGTGCGTGTGTGTGTGTGTGCGTGTGTGTATTTGTTAGTGGTCACCTGATAGTTCTGCAGCAGTATGAGACTGAGGTAGAACTCGGAGAAGGCCAGCTGCAGGTCCTTGATGTTTCTGTGTTTGCATCGCTCCTGCTGCGACAGGGCGAACACCGTCTTCCTCCTCCTCAGGCCCCGCCCATTAGCCCAGCTCTCCCTTTGGGCATCCAAAGATGACTGCAGCTCGTTCTGCAGCGTGGCAAATCGCCGCTGGGCCTCAGCCAGCTTTTCTGGAGGGAAGAGAAGGAAAGAGTTGAAGACAGTTTCAAAGATAGAACGCCACTGCAGGATAATAAGCACACCACACTGTCAGAGTGAAATCTGAATGAGTGATCCTGAGCTCCAACATGTCGGTCTGTGTCTGAGCGCAGGGGGTTGGATGTAGTCGTTACCAGAATAGAAGGTGTTGATCTTGGCCAGTTCTTTTTCACACGTCTGGAAGAATTTCTCCTCAAACTTGGCATAGTACCTCTTAACTGTATCCTCATCTGTGACTGCAAGAACAAATGAGTAGGTAACCATTAGTGAACAAGAACAGAGTAAAAACTGATGAAATTACCTTAATGTACATGAGTGCAGATGTAAAATTAACAGGCTGATAACAGAACAGCAAAGGGATGGAGGACTGAAAATGGGAAAATAAAATCACATTTTTATTGCAGCAAATTCCCCCACCGTCCTTCTCTGACCAGCAGGTGGAGCAAAGAAGCTGCAGCACAGGATCCAAAAATCTTCTGAATTCTCTGTTGCTGCTTTTTTATCAACACTTTATTTTCTAAGCACCATCTTTTGAATTTTGTTGAACTTCAGTTGGAGTAGTGTAACTTCCACTCTTAAAATGTATGATGATTACAAGTTTAATGAGGTTCTCATATTATTTTTTACAATGAGCTTAATCCAACTCTACTACAATGCAGGTTTCTCTGTGACTCCAGCAACAGTAGTGCAGCGTCGAGATGCAGACAAATGAAATGTCATCTTCTTTGCACACTGACTTTATTTCAGTCCCACTCTTCCTGACAGCAGTAATTGTGACGGCTCTCTTTGACTTTCAGGCAGAAAGCTGATCTCATAAAAGATGATTACAGTTTTTTAAGGCTTCCCACTTTGACAGGAATAAAAACAGTTGGTGAAAACACTGAAAACATGTCAGTGTTTTGGCAAAACATTTCAAGGCAAAAAGAAAAACACCAACACAAACACAAACAAATACAAAGCAATAAGACCGTACAGAAGTGTACAAATGATCAGGTAAAGAGTCACATCAGTCAAAAATGTGTTTGTCTTCTGTTTATGTCCCCTGAAATGTCACACCCCGTCTGTACTGCACGTATCTGTGCAAAGGCCGTCTCAAGACACGGATTTTCATTTTCTTCTGCTGAAGGGGGAAAGATGTTTATTTATTTATTTATTTATTTGAAAGTGACAGTGCATATAATGAACATCAGTATATCAGACAAATAAATATGCTGGAGTTAGCATGACTGCTAATTTACATCCATAGTTTGTGCACTTCACTGAAAATCTGAGATTCAAACGTTTCTCTGGCAATTATCTTCGGTACCTCACAAATTTAAAGCCAGTCGCAGGAAAACGAAAAATGAAACCTTCTGCTCTCTTTGTTCGCTTATCCCACGCTTTCTCTAAGTCTGTCTGCATCACTTAACAGCACAGTCCACGTCCTGTTGGGACGAGGAGGCTCAGATCCTGTAAAGGCCAATCAGATGATGTGTGAGACGGCGCTGAAAGGCCCGAGCGTAGCAGGGGCCTAAAATTGATGGTGTTCTATCATCCAGGCTGAAGGATGATAGAAAATGTGTTTGATATGAACAGAAATGTTTCGCAGGGCGCTCGCGGTACAAAGATATGGATGGATGGTTACTCAGCCGACCAAAATGCTCCCACAGTATAGGAGCATCTATTGCCTTAATCACAAACTGTTGCTGGCAGGACCTCACAGAAATGATGAGAGCCAGTTAAATCAAGAGGACACTGCAAACCCCTGCTAGAACTGTTCACTCCGAGACGTCTGCGCCCGGTGAGCAGCAGAGTTCAGCACGCAGTAAAACACAGCAGGACTCAGAACATCAAGTGTTCAGCAGCCAACTGCAGTCTATTCAAACAACATTACAAGTTTACAGTAAATATATTTATTTCTGTAACCATGGTGATGTGCAAAGTGTGGCAACACATTTCCCCCTGGGGACACACAAGTATCGTATTTATTGAATAAATTAGGGGTGTAATGACGCGTCTTAACAATGGTACAATGTGTTTTTACAATACATGGTTGGCGATACGATACAGGAACGATACGGGATCATTTCAGAGTGTTACAAAATTCAGTGACTAGAAGTTTTTATAATAATGTCCTTTTGTTGTTGTTGTTTTTTGCCAGAAATACATTTGATTACCACATTTTGATGTTTAAAAAGATCTTTCGTTACTGTAGGCTTTCCAGCCGAGCTGCCGCTGTAAATGTAGCTTAAAAAAAAAAAACCACCCAGACGCTTGGCCTGGAGGGTGTCAGTTGCTGTAATAATACACTGCAATCAATTTTTGTTTTCAACAATGAGAACTTACTGAATTTTAGATCAATACGAATCACACAAGAAGGACGATTTGCTGTTTACTATCAGTGTAGTTTGACTATAGAAATATAAATCGACGCATCAATACAGTGGATGTATTGTGACACTCCTGGTGTAAATGTACTAAAGCACCTCAGCTTTGTACAGTTTGGAGTTGGAGACATTATATGTGTAAAGATGTGCCAAAGATGAAAGCAGCCAGATACAAGCAATAACTGTGGGAAATGATGGAGCAGACGTTCAGCACAAGGACAACAAAGGAATTTCTCCAATTCTGCATGACACCAAATTCTGTCTCACATTTATTTCTTCTCAGTTGTGATTTTGCTACAGTTTACAAATAACTTTTTCAGTTTTGTTTCAAACTTTTTTTCTTAGAATCAAGCAAAACATATCTGTTTGATTTTTTAACATGACCAACAACTACACAGGCCTGGGCGATAAAACAAAAGGTGGACAAATATCTGAACACTGCTGTTTGTTAACTCAAGGCTTAGGGTTAGAAGAAGACGACCATCCTGACCAAGACTGCTAATACAACAAACTTATTTTACTATTTCGGCCAATTTCCACCCACTGAAGTATTTAACATGTCGTCAGTCAGTTTACTTCTGCTGGCACACGGGCAGACCACCACGGAGAGGCACTCACTGTACATCAAAACATCCCAACGGCACACAGACAAACGCTACAGCTCAGCTTGGTTAAAGCCATTCAAAATAAAGACGCTAAATTCAACCTTTTTTCACCTGGTCTTCATAAATGCTTAAAAAAAGAAGAAGAGAAAAGAAAAGACAAATAACTACCGATACAGACAATATCAACCTTCCAAATTAGAGCTTCACCACGTATTGAAAACTTATCATCATGGTGATATTAACATGTACAATAAAAGTATCACAAAACACTGCTTGAACTGTGATAAGTGGTACAGTTTCATGTGTTCTGCTGCTAATGCAAACGGATTACTTCCTACAGCTGCAGCTTCACATTAAAAGTATTTAACTGGCGAAAACGCAAGTTGATCTTTATTTTGAAGTCACATTCTGCTTGTCACAGGAAATACAACGTGTTCAGTTAGCTCGGCTAGCTGACCGCTATCGGTCATCAAAAAACGTGTTTACGGAGCAAAAAAAAAAAAAAGAGGTGATTTTCAGCACCTGTTGACAGAGGATCAGTTTTAAATGACATCATGTCTGGGAGTGTGTTTATACCACCTGTCAAAGTAATGGAAGAAGAAGGAGCTGTAGATGAAGATCTTCAGGCTAACACTCAGTGTGTTTACACGCACAGTTAGGGCGAGCTGCAGTTACAGCCAGATCAGGCCATTTAATTGGACTGCTGGCCTCGTCCCAGCATACGAGCGCGGCGGGAGAATCGATTTACTGTCCGCTTGCACTACAGCAGGCGACGATATGTCCCGTTCAGCTGGTTGCTATTGGACTTTGGTCCAGCTTGCCAAACAAACAAGTTACCAAGCGACTTGCAAAATCCTTGTTGAACGGTGAAAACATGGACAACTTAACAGCGCTGTACATTTCATATTTACAGTTTACTTTTGCTACAAATTTCACGCACGCTTCCCCTCGTACTTACAGCATTCTTGTTTTCTTCCCGGCTTTCTTCTACGACTTCACGCTGTTTGAGTTCCAGGTCAAAGACGTTGCAGGGACTATGGATCATGCACGTAACGCTTAGGCCAGTCGAGGTGTTGAGGCAGAAACATGCAGGAATATTTTGACTTCCAATCACAATAAAAACATGTCTTGTATAAGTGCGATGCAGCTCTGTGTAACCTGTCTGGTTGTTTGGCTGTAAACCAGCTTCATGGTCCAGCAGCACAGGTGGGTAATTCTACCTCTTATTATATTATATATA
>JAQLOL010000004.1:1264406-1275126 GCA_029783665.1 Naso thynnoides
TGTTTTTTTAAAATATATCTATATATATTAGATTTTTTTCCAATTTTTAATTTTTTTTTAGTTTTTTTAAAATAAATCATCACAATAATAATGAGCACAATTATTTTGGCCACAATAATCGTGACATGAAATTTTTTAATCATCCCATCCCTCCAGTGGACACACCATAAAACTTTTTACTCTCTTGTATCTGTAAGAATTTGCTGTAATCAGGTGATTTGTCCTGGTTCTGCCAAAATTATGCAGGAGTCAGATCTGCATTTAATTTCTGTCAAGCACAGAAGAAAGATTTTGTATGTGCAACCAGACCTGAGTCGAGATTCAACAGCCTGAAAGTCCAGTGTTGTGTGCTCCTTGTGTGCAGGAAACAGCACAGTTTGTGGGTGCAGGGCGACGTCCATCGCTCCAAACAGAAGCTGGCTCAGCAGAGACTGAGTCGACGGCAGCAGTTACAGCAACAGGCTCACCAACAGCAGCTTCACAGCGCCGATGCTGACGGAGGGAGACAGGAAGCCATGTCCCACCTTCTGTCCAGCATGGACGACCTGTCAATCAGCACCAAGCTCTACAAATCATACAGCTTAGATGAGGTGAGGGGCGGGACTTTCTGCCATCTTTGCATGTAATGTGTAATGTGCATCACATTACATTTTATTTACAGTAACTGCACTCTCAATTAGAAATCCTTTTCAAACTGATACTAATACTGTCTCTCTTTGTGTGTGTGTGTGTGTGTGTGTGTGTGTGTGTGTGTGTAAATGTGTCAGAGTAACTACAAGGAGGGCAGTCTGACTCAGGGAGACAAACTGAGAGCACTGAAGGGAAAACGACCGCCTAGATCGGCCTCGTCCTCGTCCAGGTACAACTACAGCTTGGTAACACTAACAGTAAAAAGAACATTTTAAAGTATTTTATGTTGTAATTGTCGGTTTGCAACTTAGTGTGAATGAGGCCCCCTTACAACAGGGATGCATGTTTGTTATGTAAAAAGTAACAGGACATCCCAGCAAAACATTTAGCTCACGGCTGAGTTTGGCATGTGGTCATTATGGTTCAGGGAGATTTGACATTTTAAATTAACACACTGATTCATTTATTTTTAGAGTTAGATAAGAAGTTTGTGGCGCGCCAGCATTAGAATGATCCGCTTAGATTAGGTAAGGCAAGTTTATTTATATAGCACCATTCAGACGTAAGGCAATTCAAAGTGCTTTACAGAGGCACAGGAAACACACCAGAAATCAGGTATTAGGAAAATAATGAGATTAAGAAAAAAAGATAAAAGTAAATGCAACAAATAAAGGTTTGATAGAAACTGCATTTAAAAGACAATAAAAAATAAATTTAAAAAAAAACAATATAAAAGTGACAAATCATTGATGTTAAAAAGAATTTACAAGTAAATTAATACGTCAAAGGAAAAAAGAGGCAAGACAAATCTGGATTAATCACATCTGACTCACTGAAAGGCCACAGGAAACAGAAATGGTTTAAGCCCTGATTTGAACGAGCTCACAGCTGTAGCAGCCAAAAACAAAAGTCATTTGTAGTTTGATCTTTGATTCATTCAAGTTTGGATACTTCAGAGAATTCGTGAGCAGAACAACAGAGAAAACACTCGGCAGAGTGCACGTTCTGCACGGCAGAGCTTACTGAGACAGCTGGGAAAACGTTCACCTTCTATCGCCACCTTGAAATCAGGCGGAAATCTTTTGATTGTCTTAGTCTGGACGTGGTAAGTCACACAGTCTTGGTCTTGTCTCGGTCTCAGTTAAGCCTTGGTTCGGTTAGTGTGGCTTTGACTACAGCACTACCCTGTCGGACTTCTTTTCACGGTTATGATCAGCTTTCTGGACATTATCCTGCTTATTACATGGCTATTTACTAAAGAAATCAAAAACATGACACAAAATATTGATTTCAAATTTGTTTTATTGTTTTAAAAATGATTTTCATCTCTTCCACTGAAAAAATGGTCTGTTTGATTCTACAGTTGAAACTACTCACATAGCGATGTAGGTTGCAACATCTATCATCAAAGAATAAACTCTGTAACCAGTGGACACGCCTGGAACTGTGACATCGATTCAGCCTAGAAAACTGCCCACAAAGCACAGTCAGCTGGAGATGAGACACACAGAAACTGGGACAAACTTTTGTCTCGCAGCTCAAATGTGTTCATGTAGCTCAAACGTGTTCATGTAGCTCAAACGTGTTCATGTAGCTCAAACTTGTTCATGAAGCTCAAATGTGTTCATGTAGCTCAAACGTGTTCATGAAGCTCAAACGTGTTCATGTAGCTCAAATGTGTTCACTCTGTCGAGTGAAGCAGGCTCCAACATTTCACAGTCACTCACATATTCAAGTTTTCGTTTATCAAGAACGATTTTATAGGACCAGTGGGATAACTGTACATACAAGACATGTAAACTGGGACTGTGACTGATAAAATGACTGGGAGAAGTGGCACAATCAGCGTTTTGCATATTAGGCTAAAAACAGTAAAGCAGCACAATGTCCTTAATTTAAAAAATATAAAAATAAATAGATCAGATCACATACTTTATAATCCCAGAGGGAGATTTTGCGTCAGTGAAGACAGGACGGACACAACTCTCTATGACTGTAGGCTTCATTTATCGGACTTCTTCACACACATTGATATGACATCACTTGAACTCCCAGAGTCTGTCAGAACTGCATCCCTAACAACAGTCTGTTATACAGAAATAACATAACTTAGAGAGCCGGGACTGACCAATCAGAATCAAGTATCAACAAAGGGAGCGAATAACCAGTTTGATTATATTAAATTATGCTTGACAGCACGTTTCTGTAAGTTTGTGTGTTGAATGATGAATAGATTTATGTAGTTCTGTGTGTGTGTGGGATCTTCTAAGGATTATACATTCAAATGTTTTGTTGAGACACAGACAGTACGCAGTTCTGTTCGTTCTTTTGTACTTACGTCATGATTTCAGTGCGCTTTGAGTGTCAAACACTAGAAAAGTGCTCTTTAAACACTCCATTTATGATAAAGTATGCTTGAAGAAGGTAACATCGAAGTAAAGTTTGATATGTTGATTGAGGGAAACTACTTGTTTCAACCTTGTCAGCTTAACTCTGTAGCTACATTTGTAAAGACACCATCTTCAACATTAATGTTTAATAACAAGACGTGAGAACAGGTTGTTTATTAGGGCTGGGTACTGGCAAGAACGTCATGATACACTACACATAACGATATATTGCGATACGATGCAGAGTGCAATATGTCGCAGTATTCCACACAGTTGACTGAAAATGTCAAAACAGAGCTGAAGTGCAAGTTACTGTGTGTAGTCTGAGTCCTTCATACATCACATCACGGTAAATTGATAATTTAACTGACAAATTGAGTCAAAACAATTTAATTCAAAATTTCTAGTCCAATTTATTTTAACACTATTGACGTAGCTGCCATAACATCAAAATGAGAAATGATATTTAAGAGCACTCTCACACTTCAGCTGGACACATGAAACTGTAAAAAAATGAAAATAAAGTGCATAAGTGTTCTTTTTAAGGCCGGGTACATCGTAACACATGGCTCATGGTACAATGTAGAAATCACGAAAACAAATATCACGATATACTGCCGTATGGATCTTTTAGCAGTCCTATTGATTATCTTGTTATTTTGAGATATAAAGGCTCTTTCTCTCTTAAGATGATGTAATAATTTAGTCACCATCTTAAATTAAGGTCATTAAAAAAAATCCATCGCGAGCACGGCTTCTGCATTAGTCGACGTTGTTGATAGCACTTGTGTTTTATGTCATATTTTAGGGCAGTCAGTAGTTACTAAACTTCTCCTGTGAACTCTCTGCATAAAGCTGTTAAGATTTTTAATTACACTGTTTTCCCAGCAGACATGCAGATGTTATAATCTCTCACCACCTGTTTCACATTCAGGTTGAACCTGTCAAAGGCCTCGCACTGCTCCATTCTCCCTCCCCCCAAGTCCCCTAAAGTCCCCCTCTCCTTCTCTTCCTCCTCTTCTAAGAGGCTGGTTCGGAGCTCCTCCTCCTCCGCCACGCAGATCAAGAGGTGAGTGTCCATGATCTTGTTTTTGTTTTCAGCATTGTGCAGATGTTTGTGTGATTTTCAGTGTCTAGTACGCAGAGCAGAGCGCCTCAGTGGCTTAAATCAGTAAAGACTTGTGGAGCCAGTTCCTTTCTCACTCTGTGTCTGCTGTGTGTCGCTCTCGTCAGTCCCTTCAGCCTCAGTCTGTTCAGCGCCAGGCCTGCCATCATTCACTGACTCCACAGCCTGGACGTGTCCACTCTGCTCGCAAGTCCAGTCCACTGGCGCTGACGTCAAACACCGGACCACCCACATGTTGTGGATGTCTGGGCCTTAAACATTTTTATAACACTTGACATAATATGTTAATTATGATGACTAACTAATAATATGTATAATATTGAAGTTTCTGAATATTGATGTTGGGATTTGTATTGAAGAAACATTTTTTTAAAGAATGTTTAATGGTTGCGTTGAGGAAATGAGTCTTATTGCTGAAAAAACTGGCACCAAATCTCATCTCGAGGTTTGAGATGAGACAAATTACAGAAAAAAGAGGTAATTTTACATACAAATATGTTCAAAAAGAAAACTCTCATTTTCCAACAGCTTCATCAATAACACAAACACATATTCATATGAAAAAGTAGATGTGCAAGAAAGGCACAGTGATGTACTGTCTGAAAAATGCAACAACGTAAAATAAAAGAGGGTTTTCAGTTACAATAACTTTGGACCAAACAATCTTCAACATCTGACTAATTAACAAACTGCACACATGACGTTCAGCGTGAGTCTCACGCAGACAAAGAGATGATTTTGGTGTCAGTCACATGACCTCACGTATCGGTTCAGGTGATAAAGAATGCAACTTTAGTAAAGTCGGACATTTCTAAGTTGACATCACATCACAGTGAGTGGCATCAAACTGGAGAACGTGATGTAAGGATTAAAGTATGAACTCAATGTAGTTGTTTTTATTTACCTCATGATGAGCAGAGACTCCTCGTCTGGTTTGTACGTTCCTCGACACAGAGGCATGTGTCTGTTACAACACCTCGCCGTGCGGGTCTAAAATAGGTCCAAGTTATGACGTTAAAATGTGAGTACAGATCAGAAGAGATGGTTGCCAGGTTCTTTGTTTTCCATCTGTATCCCCCTATTACACACCAAAAGTGTAGAAATGATGGGGGTATAAATCGTTCAGTATCTCAGGATTTGATTCAAAATCGATTCTCAATTCACAATCATTTCTGATTCACTATATACAGTAGGTGTTTAATTTTAAAATCTACTTCAGCCTGTTTTGCAAGACAGAGTGGAAGCTATGACATTAAAGCAGAGTACAGTCTGAAATTTAAAAATTGAAAAAAATTACATATTAACGTGACTACAAGGAACTTTAAAGTATTTATGAAACAGTCTCATGATTCTTCTGATTATAAATTTCCTGCCACAGCAAACGAGCGAGTGCTGTTTTTATGTAGCTCCTAAAAACGCCCGACAGCAGGCGCGTGTGTCACCACCACTTCTGTCCAAAGGGAATCAACAAAAACTGAAACTTCCTCGCAGACTGTTGACCCTGAGGAAGACACTTGCTGTGTTGATATGTCAGCCTGTTTGCACCACATTAAAGTTGCTAAATTTGCTCCAGAATTTTTTCATTCATTCATTTTTTCCTCATAGTCACTTTAAACTGTAAACTGCTAAAATGGGAAACACGCAAAGACAAACCTTGGACAAAAAGTGACATTAATTTATGCTAAACTTGCACAAATAAAAAATTTATGACAAGACAGTTCTACCAGTTTCGAAATTCTCAGTAAATTCAATAACAAGTTCAATTTGTATCAAGTTGATCGACCAATAACTGTCTAAGATATTCATCCTTCATAGCACATATGTATTGGCAGGCTGATCCAAAAAAAAAAAAAGAAAAAAAAAAAGAAGATTTTTAGGATTTGTGAATCGATTTTGAATAGAAATATAAGGATTTAGATTCCTATGTGACTCGATTTTTTCACCAGCCCTAACAAATAACATCAGTGGAGGACTGGAAACAAAGCCATGTGACTATCAACTATAACTGCACTTTATTATAAGAGATTTATGTACTTTTTTTAAACAAAGATCTTCATTTTTAGTGAATGTTGGGTTTAAATCAAGAAGAAACAGTGAGACAGAAGAGCTTGTACTGCATATTCACAGTTGGATAGCAAGGAAACATTAGGATAATAATAATAATAATAATAATAATAATAATAATAATTATGGGTTGCAACAATAATCTTTGCAGCCAAAGTGTTATTCTTAAAGGGAAATAGTTTTCTGTTTGTGTGTGTAGGTCTGTGAAAACACTGTTCTCTTTTCTGAGCAAATGTACTGTGCTGTTTGTTTTGAGAATATTTGTTTTATGTTTGATGCAACATGAATGCTAATCTTGCAACGCTGATGCTGGCCAATGTTAAAATTGTGCTGTTACTACATGAATCATAATGTGGTCATGGATCATGTGGCCATCTGTGCTGATGAATATTTTATCTGAGATATTGTATCTGAGATACGATAGCTGCCTTTAGAGTTGCTGCAGAAATTGTTATTTTGAAGATGAAGATTAAAAACTGCAGATGGTGAGAAAGTGATTGTTGATTATGCATGTGTGTTGGTGAATGTGGGCCTTTGTTTTATTTCTCAAAGGTACAATATCATATAAATAGTGTTCCAAAAAAAAGAACCTTAATGTTTTCTGTTGTTGTTTTTTAATCTTTGTTTTACCAGGAGGGTCTCATTGAAATACTAGATCTCTTCTTCCAGGTGGTCCTAGGCCACACAGCAGCAAATACAGTTTTACATTTCAGAAATTTAAAGTTGCAGTAGATAACTTTTGCAAACGAGCTAGCAAGCTAATGTTAGCTGTAGCATGAGACTTGTGGGGAAGAAGATCTGCTGTAGCCGTTTGCTCCGGCTTGAGCCTAAAAAGTTATCTAAGCCTAAAAAGTTATCTAGTTTCACTTTAAAATATAATTTCTTCTAGAAAACAAATATCACAGATCAAATCTATAATAAGCTGCTACCTTAGTTTGATTAAATGTGCAGGTAACAACATCACTGCCTCTGTTTTTTTGCAGCTACATTACAGACTAAGCAACATTAGCTGGTGAATCTTAAACTATTTTTAATGCATTAAGTGAGGAATTGAGTTGGGATTATTTAGTCAGGTATGATGTAATCATACTTGTGCAGCTGACGTGGCCACCGCCATCAGGCATATGCCCCGCCTCCCAAGTGAAGGTAGGCTTGGTGGTGGAAGTGCAAGCCCACACTGTTTACTGTTCTGAGGAGTACTGTGCTGAACTGAACCGTGCTGTGCTGTGGTGCCTGGTGGAAACTGTGCTTTACAGCCTTTTTCCTCTTGATTGCTGCCATGGGAACGGAGGCAGCAGACTGATCGTTCTTATACTGATTCAGGCAACAAGGAAGTGGTTAACAGGAAGGAGTCGGGGTCAGCGGGGAGACCATTCGGAAACCGCAGACCACACGTGCAATTTGCGAATTGTTGAGAGTGTTACTGACGCAGAGAGTGAGGAAGGTGTCGGCCAGCAGCCATGACATCAATGCACAGTAACAACTGATGCTAACATACATTTGTGTTACATATTCATCTGTACGCACACTTATTATTTCTGTACTGATGTTTATCTCGGCGTGTTTCTCAAAGTCATCTGGAAGCTGCAGAGTGGATGATGTCCTCCAGAATATCCACCTGAAAGAAAAGACCCAGAGAGACACGTTGAGCTGACCATCGTGTGTGTCTGTGTCACTGACCGACTGTGAGAGGGAGCTTCCACGATGCATCAAACACCTCTCAGCTGATGCTTATGAACAGTAACAGCAGCATGGCATCGGGCCAATAAAAGCAAAGAAATAAATGAGGTCAATAAAAGCTGCACAACCACAGAGTCACAAAAAACATCGCTCAGACTAAATAATGGTTCCCGGTGTTTGGGTCGACTTCTTCCTTTGCCTTCTATGAGGGTAAATTTCGTGCGTAACGTGTGAGCAACTGCGACAGTGGAATTTGTAGTTGTAGAAAATAGTCACACGTGTATCAGTACATTTGAAGTCAGAGAAAAATGCATTAGGAGTTACAAACATGTAGATTTTTTTCCCTCTCCAACAAACACAAAACTACAGGTACACCTCCTCAAATTCAGCAGGCTGAACCTGATTGGTTCATTCAGGCACCTGTCCTGTCCCTTCGCAAGGAGAAAAAAAAAAACCTTCAGCCTTAAGTTGGACAGTCTGATGGCAGCAGAGGAGCTGGCTCGTTATTACACTGTCGATGGCTGGCACCTGACGTGTGAGGTACATTTTATGACATCATCAACCATTATACTTTCATCTATACGGTGGTTTGTGCGCTGGTCACCTGCGTTGGTAATCAACATTTCTTAGTTTTGTCCTTAACTGTCATTTTGGTAACGAAATGGCATCTCCCTCTTATTTATTACTTTGATTACAGTACAACAGTTACCAACTAAATAAAAGAGGTAATCAAAATCTATTTGATATTGTTGGGCAATTCGCTTTTAAAATTTAAAAAACAAAACACTTTTTTTTTTTTAGTTAGCTGGGTAAGCTAGCCAGTGACATATCACACCGTTATGTTAGCTTATGCTAATTAGCTTACGGAGGATGCGCTCATACTGAAATATGCTAATCCAATAAGAAATGCTGATTACCCACGCAGCTGACCAGCACACAAACTACTGTATCATCAGACCATCAGACTCAACGACTCGAGTGACGGAGTGTTTGGGTTTTTTTTCTCCGTGCAAACCAATGAGGGTGAGCCTGCCGCACCCTCTGTACTGAGCCCAGCGTCCGGCCCTCAGCTCGGCAAGTGCACAAATCATTTCTGCTCCACATGTGAAGAGATATTTGGCGCAAAAGTCACTTGTGTATCTGTAAGTGAGAAAACAACATTTGAGACTCGTAGCGGCAGATTCAAGCACTTGCAGTTATTGACTCGTATTTGTACTGGAAAAATATCCAGGAAAGAAAAAAATATTTGTGAGAAAATATTCTATAGGTGTGAGATTCTCATTGCAGAAATTCACTTACCGATTTTCAGATGTGCAAATTTTTGTCCATGACTTCACATTATCTGATATAGTGTAAATACGTTTTTCTCCATATTTACTTCAAAAACTAGCAAAAATGTGAGCGCGAGTATTGTAATTTGTGATTCCTAGATTAGGATTTGTGCACCTGAGATTCAGTATTTTTGAAAGTGTTACTGTAGTTTTGTGTTTGTGGGAGAGGGGAAAAAAAATCTACAAGTTTGCAACTCCTACAGCATTTTTTCTTTGTGACTTCAAATTTACAGATAGACACGCGACTTTTTTCTACCACTACAAATTCCACTGTCACAGGTGTTTACCTGCTTTGCACCACATTTACCCTCATAGCCTTCATCCGTCCTCGGGTTTGAGTGAACAAGGTTACATTTCAGGTGAGCAAAGAAGGGGCTCACTCAGTTAAAGTGAAGTGGTTGATTACAAATATTATTTTTACAAATATTAGCCAAATCTTAAAATGCAGACAACAAAAAATGCAGACAAAGCTAAATTAATGGCATAATTAGTAATGTATTTCATTTCATTTCATTTTAATCGTGTAAGCTACAATACTGGCCAATAATCTCCACTTTCAAACGGTCACAGTGGTTGATTTAATGAGCTGAGAGGAGCAGGACATCAATAATGTTGATGTCCTGCATTTAACTTGGCATTTGTAAAATGACAGACCACAATCAAACTCAACACAGCTTGATAGGGTTGTTAGGACGCTGAGCCTGGACACGCAAGTGAACATTATAAACTGAGAACACACACAGTATGCAGAGTCCAGTTTTTATGCATTTGCCTCCTTTATTTAATGTAATTTATTTTCCCTACTCATAGTGTCTCACTGCAGTTTGTAGTGTACAAAGGCTGTGAGCAAAGGTCACCTGTGCCTCACGTTTACCTGGCTGCTCTCTCCCAAATTGAGGTTCTTGAGCTGGTAGACAGTCACTTGTCCATCACTGTCTCCTACCAGGACACAGTCTGTCTGTGTGGCAAACAGCAGGGACTTCATCCTCACCCCCGGGGCAGCAGGCTGCACGATGATCGGATCCAAGCTGAAGGAGAGAAGAGACGTATGTATACTGGACACACAAAATTAAAACTCCAATTTTACCCCAGCTCCCTTCAGCTGGAAAGAGACAATGGAAGCATGTTGACCAAAAACGTAAATGAAAATTCTCTTAGTTTTACAACGAATTTCCAAACAGGCAGAAGCTATTTTAATAAAATGTATTGTTTAAAACATAGCTAAAGTTATTGTGCCATAGGGCGCAATATGCGCAATATTTTCGGGACATTATCGGTAACAGTCGATATTGGCTTTAAAGTTAAGTATCTGATATCAGCATGCTGGCCGATATCTGCTGATATAATAACCAATAAAGTAACAGGCTGCTGTTTCCTGGATTAAACGCAGAGTTGAATCCATTTTTCCCATGTTCCCTGTGGACAGATGTTATGTTTACTGACTTTGTCTCTTGTGAAACAGGCCAAATTTGCCCTGGTTGTGGGTTTTGTTCTGATTG
>JAQLOL010000004.1:1308560-1328165 GCA_029783665.1 Naso thynnoides
GGGGGGGGGGGGCGAATCCCCCCCCCCACGCAGGATTATTTCCCAACATTTTTTCAGGGCAGTGGTGACATCATCTCCTCCCTATCTCTCAGCCAATCACACGCCCCCTTGCCTTCTGAGCCCGTTTGTACCTGTAAGCTAGAGCAAGAACACTGTAAAATTAGTAGCCTTGCAGTTGGGAGTTTAAGAGGCTGGGGCATGCGATTGGCTGAGATATGAGAGACAAGTGACAACTCATTTTTATCAAAAAGTGAAATTAAATAAAATGTAATATAATGAAAATGAAATAAAAGCAGACAGAAAATGTTTGCGTGTCATTTCAACAGGACTGCACTGTTACTGTTCATATGCATCTTACCCGATACCTCAATCAAGACTCGGCTGATTGCATCAGGCGGGTGGGTCATGCAAGAGTAATGACCGGTGTGCGCCTTTGTAGCAGAGTTGATATTCAGGACTAGGGTTAGATTAGGGAGGGTGGACGTAATATTGACAAGCGACACTCTTTCCTAGGAGACAAAAACAGTTGCTTAGACAATACACAGACAAGCAGAGCCTCATAAAATACATAAATGGCCTGTACATGTAAATGAATTGATACTTTTTTTAATTGATTGTCTGAACCCACTAACCCACCAACCTTCACATACTGACACCACACTGTAACACTTTCCTAAGGTGCTTATTGCACAAAACTACATGATTCAAACTATACAACTAAACACACAAACATGACAGAGCTTCATTCATTATTGTACAAACTATTAATATTAGAAAACCATATAAACCTCATGTCCGTCGTCCCTCCACAGCTGTGCGACATGTTGGGGTCTTAAACATGTGAACTCACAGTTCAGGTTGAAGCTCTGCCCAACTAGCAGAACCATATCATCTCCGGAAATACTCACATGCGGTTCATGGCAACCACCTACAGAATGTGCAATCAAATGAGACAGACATAAAAAGCTAAAATTATTCTAAGTATGCCTCATTTTGTGAGAAATGTATTAGAAAAAATAACTTTTAGGCTAGTAGTACTGAGCGATTCAATGTGCACACGTGACGTGCATTGCATAAAATGTTAATGTGCACATACATTATTTAATTGGAGCGTTGTTTATGTAATGATTTTGACTTTGGCAGGATCTCTCACTTCATACAACTACATAATATAGAAGAGCAGCTGTCATGGTAGTCTTATATATTTTGGTAAAGTACAAGTACTGTTATTTATTTATTTAAAATGAATAAAAAGCTTAAATGTAATTTAATAAAAAGTACGACTGCAGTTAAATTAGGGTTGTGCTACAAGAAAATCGATGCAGTAATATATCACAGTGTTACTTTTGTGGTATAGTGCGTCATATCGTGACTCAGTGACTCAAAAGAACACTTACGAACTTTATTTTCATGTTTTCAATTTCAGTGTGCCCAGTTTAAATGCAGGAGTGCACCTAAATGTCATTTCTCATTTTGCTGCTATGGCAGCTACATCAGTGTGTACGGTAATTTGCCAATACTGTTCAAATAAATTGGAAAGGAAATCTTGAATTAAATTGTTTTGACTCCATTTGTCTGCTGAATTATCAATATAATGAGATGTGATGTATGAAGACTACCCAGATCGTACACATTAACTTGTACTTCAGCTGTTTTTACATTTTCAGTGAACTATGAGGGTTGTCAAATATTGCAATATGCATCGTATTGCAATGTGAAATAATCATATTGCAACCAATGTATCATGATGCATATTGCATCGTGAACTCCTCACCAAAGCCCACTTTTAATTAAAATTTAAGAGTTCCATAACTTACAATAAAACTAGATACTAGAAATTTTATTTATGACAAAATGATTGTGAACATTCTAACCGGAACATTTTTGCAGGAGAAATTTTGGTTATAGTCTATAGCTGACTATAGTGTAGAAAAGCATTAGTGTTACTAATAACATTAGTAAATTAACTAATTGACTAATAATATTAACAAGTGGCTCTGTTCAATTTAAGGGTCACAGTAAATCATGACAGTGCGACTGTCACACTGCCATGCACAAAAACAGGAAATACCCTGAAACAACAAAAACCTCTAATTCAATCAGTTGAATAGAATTTAGTCATCATTCATTTCATTATTTACACCTGTGCTTTTGCTCCATGTCAAAATATTTTCTGTGAAAAAAGTGATTGACCCGCCTTTTGTCAGGTTTTTAGTGATGTTCACTGTCCAACACAACTAACACTGGTAGAATGTAAAAGGCAGATACTTTCCGTGTCTTCGTTTTACTAACGTTCATATCTACATCCACGTTTCATGGGAGCTAAAATTGCTTCGTTCATGTGGAAACACGTTCATATATACATATCATGTATGGATCGAACAATGAATGCTAGTTAAACGGAACCATTTAAAAACAGGCAGATGTTTTGGGTCAACAAACATTTAATTATAAATTTGCAGACAGATTCAGAATGCGGTCAGTGCTATCAACATGAAAGTTATGTGCATGAGGAAATATTATTCTGTCAATATTTGTACATTCCCAAATTTACGTTATTTTTAACAGTTAGGGCAAATCGTGCAATGATCATAAGGGCCCCGTTCATGTATTCTGCAATTTCTCTCAAACACAACGTTCAGAAATCTACTTCTATTTCAGTATGTATCAATGTCTATGTTATCTTTATATTATGCATTCACTGTTTGTACTTTTACTTTTGTTGTATTTGTAAAGCAAATTATAATTTCAATACTGATAACAAACCTACGTAGATTAATTTTGAGACAATAACATTTGTTAATATGACCGAAATCAAGTGCACAGTACTTGATACATATTGACAAGAAATACTACGAATGATGATATTAGGATTTTGTCTTTCAAAAAAATAAAAAAAATAAAACCCTCACCCTCAGTTTGGGTCCAGAACAACAAACTCATCACCAGAAACAACATGTCTGATTCCTTCCTCATCCTTTTTGTGCCTTCCACTGTCAGACTGAGGACATCTCACGTTTCAGCATCACATATATTTCAAACTGACGTGTTCACATAACCGACCATCTGACGACCAGATGTAGCAGAGTCTCAGACAGGATGCACATCTTGGTATTTCTAAGCTGATGAAGGGTGCGATAACTAGGTTACAGCAGAAAAGGTTTCTGCTGATAACACTGACCACAACATCACTGTTATAGTCCCGCACGTATGGCAGGCAATGGTTTAAAATCCCCACGTGCTGCACTGTTGAAAGGAAGATAGAAAGTTCGGCGAACTAAAAACCTAGAGCTGATGTCTGCACAATAACAGGAAGTCTTTTGCTGTAATAACATCTTATCAAAGAGACAAATGGCACATTGTCACAGAGGCCAGGGAAACAAATAACAAGACATTTTAAATAATAATATTTTTTAATAGCTTTTTTGTATTGTATGGTGTTCTTACTGTCCAACGTAAACCTGTAAAATGTCTACAGTGAGATATTACAGTTACTTTAACCAAAGATTTGCATAAACACCATTACAGACGGAAATGATTGGTCCAAAAACAAATGTTACCTGGTCAAACCATGTTTTCAACCCTTCAAAGCAACCGCTCAATGGCTACATTAAACCTCTTTAACATGAATGTGATAGCCCAAGAAAAATATCTGCACCAGGGCCAATCACGATTATTTAATCACCATTCCCACCAAAACCTTATTATATGCTCAGAGATGGCAGAACCAACCGGCACTCCTATGCTGGAACACTACATGGTTGTGTGCCGAATAGTACGGAGGCTGAGAGCGGCCATGGTCGCTACTATCTTTTTCATTCTGTTATCTAGAGATCACCAAAAAATTCATTCTGTCATCACGGGGTAACGGCCTGTTTTTCAGTGATAAAGGGATTTTAAAAAAGCCCGTTGTTTCCTCTTTTCTAATATTTTTTATCAGAGATATGGTGTGCCACCAGCACCACCACCTGTGTTAAAATGTTCTTGCTGAAAATGTCTCATAACAGAGTATCTATTGATCAACGCATCAGACTGTACTTCAGTCAAGGTCAAACACAGGCGGAAATTTCTTTGTCTTCCTGTTAGAGATAACATTCAGATCAGCAGTTCATCATTTAAGTAGATTTATGGATGATCACACTTCAGTGACGCTGCTGGCGGTGGTGTTGACGGGCCAAACCTGTGTGATCATGAACCGCAGAAAAACAGGCCGTTATCCCGTGATAAGGAAATGATTTTTTCGTGACCTCGAGATAACAGAATGAAAAAGATAGGGGTGACCATGGCTGCTCTTGGCTTCTGTACTATAGCAAATTGAATGAACATGTATGTTTTTTTAAAACATGCACCACGCAAACACAATATAATTTAAATTCTCAAGCTTCTGTAGAGTTTGACACGTCGCATCTCTGCAAAACAGGCACACAGATATAAGATATAAAATGCAGGGATAAAGCAGACTAAGTTCTTGTTGATTTTATTTTAAGGGTGTAAATTCCCTCAAGTCCAAAACATCAGCTGACATACTGTGAACTAGGACGTTTGGGGCAAACGGGGATCTCGGGGCCCTCGAGCAGTTGTCCTCCTTGCCTGATAAGTGATCCAACCTTGGTTAACATCAACATTATGTGGCCAGTAATAATGTAGTTTACTGCCCAAACTGAAGGCAAAAGCCCCTCAGCTTTAAGATTTCTTTTTGTGGCTAACAGACTTATTTAACGTTAGCCCGAAAGGGTTTGTTCCAAATATTACACATTATGACTTTATTTCATTTTTTATTTTACATGCATGTTAATTTATCCAATTTATTTTTGGTGTCATTGGGGAAATCTATAAAATGCTTTTTGCACCATTTACCCAATATTTTACATTTTCAATTTTTTAAAAAAAGTGCAGACTGAAAACGCAATGAAGCAACATACCACTGAAAAAATTGGAAAGAGATTTTTGGAACAGACAACGTATGAAAAATAAACTCCGTTAACTCAGCAAATGTTGGTAAAAGTAAAAACAACTTTTCAGCATTAGGTTGTGCGTGAACCCCTCTAAACGGACACACATACGCACACACGCAGATTTTCCGTTCGTATTCTTCAAAGCGGGTTACGCCCACGCTTTCAGTTTACGGCGCCCTGCTCGCACTCAGTCACGTAAATGTCGTAATGGTCATTGGCAAGGTTTTTCAGCTGGTTAGCCAAACATCCAAGGAAAAAGAGATGAACAGGAAAACGAGACGAAGAAAATGAGAACAGTTTATTCCAAGCTACAATAATAGCGACCGAAAGAAAATCTGTTTTGGTACGTTGCCTATTTTTGTAACTTTGCACAAATTTGTTTGTGAAACTAACGACTTATTTTTATGAATGACTGCCTGTATGGCAGAAATTTAGCGTTAGCCAACATAGTTAGCTCACTGGCTAACATGTTAGCCGACGTTAGCTTCTGTTAGGCTAAGCACGTCTTGCTACCACCACGGAGGCTAGTGAAAGCTAGTTGGGCAGTTAATTGTTGTTAAGGTTCACTGGCTAGTAGCAGATTCATCGATGTACTTCAGTATTGTTCTTGCTTTGTTTTTACATAACTTCACTTGATGGTACTACTGCATTCGCTCCACTTAATGTTTGCCATTTCACAGTAGTTTCAATGAAGCTAACGTTGTCAAGCTACACTGAGGCCAAACACTCAACACACAAACTACTGTGGCCTAAACTTAACTTCCTGCGTTATCCAGCTTTATAAACAGTTTGACGAGCAAAAACAACACGTTATTAGATTTTTTCAAAATATGTTACTAGCTTACGTCCGATAACTACTCTAGGCGTATGGTAATGCGATTGTTGCCCGAATTCTCAAATCTGCTCCAGTCGTATCAGCTAACGTTAGCGTTAGCTCCCTAACAAACTCCAGCTCTTTTGGTCTGAGCAGCTAATTACCTCAGCTTTCTGTTATAACGTTTTTTATGGTGACAGTTTGCGAAGATCATGAAAAAAGCAGTTTGTCACAGTCTCTGGATTCCTTTGAAGCCCCCCCCCCCCTTGTTATCTTGCCCTAAATTATAGATAATAAGGAAGCTAAATGTTTAAACGTTAGCTAGGTTACAGTTGGAAGTGTGGGTGGTGGGACAAGGCCATTTCGGTACAGCTGTAGACTGTATTCCCCTTAAAAACCTCATTAAGAGCTGCTGCCATGAGCTTAAAATGAACAGAGTGATTATTATTAAGACTTTTGTTCTAATCGTTGCTGCTAGTGTTGAATGCACCCTGTAGTTTAACTGTAAGGTGCCATTATTGGAGCACCTTTATTGTGAATGTACATGTAAATCTGCATACAATGCATAACACTTCGAACATTAAATGAGGAACATGGTGGACTGGCAGCTTAGAGACCAGTGAAGGTTGTAATTTCTAAATGAGAGAGCATAACATGACCATGAACCACTGTTAGAGAAAACTGTGAGGGCTCGTAAATCTCTGTTTAATAAAAAGCTGCTGTAAAGTTCTTCGGTTTGGGCCAGCGGTGATGCGTTAGGACACCTGTAGGGTATGAAATGGTCCTGACAGATGTGGAGGAAAGAATTATTGTTTTTAGGATATTTATTAAAATTGCTAAATGTCATGATTTCATTATTATTGACTGTTCATGGATAAAAAGCATAGATTGTCAAATGTATCACAGCTTGCTAATTTATGTGTGTTTTTTAAGAACTTTTTGTTATCTGTGACACATAACTTTTTCACCGTTTGCGTGATGTTGATGTCATGAGGCTCGAGAGAATTTTAGTCACAACCAAGTTCATCTAAAAAATACTGTTGTGTTGGACTTTTTATCTTGTGGAAAAGTTTTGAACCTGTCGTCCCATTTGCATTGTAATTTGAGGTCAGGTTTGTAGCCCGTGGCCAGCTGTGCAGCTGTTGAGTGCTACACTACAAGCAGTCGCACTGTTTATGTTAATGTATCACACAAAGTGTGACCATGACACAGAACACCGCACATAATCACGCAGTATTTGATAGTGAGATTGGTGTCCCGAGTTTAGCTTCTAAAAAATCTTGATCACAATACCTAAATGTTTTTTTTTTAATTATTCATGAATAGTTGTAAAAGACCCACGTAACATGTTCAGATACTCTGATAGTATCTGTCAGGACACCATCAGTAGTTTTGTGAGGAATAATTGATCTCTGGGCTCAGAGAAAAACTGAAAGGCTTAATGAAATGATTTATCTATTTTAAGAACATATTTAACAAGTAAATGCATCATTGTGAAAGAGTTGGAATTAGAAAAGTCAAACTAACACTAATTTGTTTCCCTAGAGTTTGTTGGAATATATAAATAAAAGTTAAAGGTGAAGGTATTATAGAACAAAAATGGCTAAATGAACAGATTTGGTGCAGTAAGTAACTTCTACCTGAAACATATGTTTGAGCAAAGGCCTCAGTCTATCACACTGTATTCGTGCAAGAGTTGCAAAGTCTTCTTTTAGCCAAGGCCAAAGATAGTGTGTGGGAGTGATGTTGCCTCTCTCTTTGTGCAGACCTAACCCTCTCTCATAGCCTGTACAGCAGCATTGATTTTTGCTGTGAGTTGCTCAATCTGACAGAGGCCTCTGTGGGAGGGAAAAAGTACAATAAAGCTATTGACCTCCTACAGCAGATGTAATTAAAGGCATAGGACTAAATTCAGTCAGGGCAATATACTGTTAAATTCTGTTATGGAAACTGATTTTAGCAGGTCTTGCAAGTTTGTTAAAATTTGAAACAACCTAATTAGAAACCTAATTAATTTGCTTATACACAACAAATTTAACATGCATGCTGCAACTGTTATTGGCTCTTTATATCCTGTGTGTGACCTTCAGTTATAGTGGTTGACTGAAGTCAGAACATTAGTATCTAACTAAATTTGAATAGACCACAGTGGTGCATTCTGACTTTTTCCTTGTGATACGAGGGACCTTAAAGCACAGGTCACGTTAACCAAATATTTTCCGTCATTGGCTTTTTTTTTTTTAAACTAACAATAATGGAAAATTTTGACGGCTGCTGGCGGGTTTGTCAAATTATTTGACTATTGATTAGAAATCCCAGTGCCCGGTGTAGCAGCAGAGCGCGGCTTCAGCTTCCAGAACAAAGTTAAAACGATGAGAATCGTCTGTCCGAGAGAAAAACACATCCGCAGCGATCACGCTTGCTGCATGTAATTACGCACAAGCGAGCACACAGTTTTGAAATGTAAAGGTCTAATTTTGTGAAATCGCATTTTTCATTTGCCTGTTCATACTGAATGGCACGTTGTGTTTGGTGGCCTCTGTTGTTAATGTGTGGGAAAAGTCATACATCTGCCTAGTTTGGTGTTTTGGTGTTCATACAGCAGTAAAAGTCGTACTTAACACAGAACGCAGTGTGTGTCTACGTGAAAAGTGAGCGCACAGTCGTCAGCTGGTCAGCCTTTCTCTTCATGCCATGGCTTAAATGCTTCAGCTAGAGGTTGTATGTTTATGTTATTAAAATAAAAATGAATGAATTTTGAAAAATAAATCACAGTTGATTATCTAAGTATTTCTTTTGTCTCTGTCCATCAAAATGAAGGACAAACAGAAAGTCAAGTGCAACCTCTGCCTTACAGAGATGACAGTAAAAAAAAAGTGTTGGCAAAAGTAGAGATCTTTAAAGTGACAAGTTGTGCTAACCTTAACCTGGTCACTTCTGGTACAAATGTAAACAAGCTGTCAGCTTTTGTGTTTTTTTAAGGATTTAGCCATAATGGCCGCCACACCTTGTTGCCTGCTAAGTTGCAGACATTTTCGGCAGCTGTTCTTCTTCCTTGAGTTAGCTGCTAACTGTTGCTTGCACTTTTTAAATCTCTAGGCAGTGGATCACACATTTAACGCCTCCCCAAATGCTACACCCCTATCCTGGCTCGTCATTTTGGCTTTTTACACAACATTGATTTGGTGCTGTTACCACGTCCCTTGCCCCCTCAGTGGTGGAACAGTAACGACCCCCCATTCTGCCTGCATAACTTTTATTTGGAGTGGTCAGGCGCATGAACAGTACAACATTCCCGCCTTGAAAAAGCTGTGTAAAAGGACATTATGTTATTCCTGTTAGTGACATCAAAGGAAATGTGTCACTGACAGACTCAACATTGTCCACTATCGCAGACATTTCCTCTCCCTGCTCCTCACCGTTATCCTTCTCTCTGTGTTCTCCATGTTCACTGTCATTACTAAAGAAGGGCTCATGAAACCCTTTCACTATTATTCTGAAGTTGAATGACAACAACGCTTGAACCAACCTGAACATACGTACATTAGTATGGCACGACACCATCGGTACACCTCTACCTTCCCAACTTTCCCCATGGCAAAATAAAAGCAAATTTCCATTGATGGTGTCAAATAATGTGTTGCAATAATGTCCTCTAAAGATAATTATTCAAACAGCATCAACAAATGAACCATCTTGTTTCTTCATACATCAGTTATTGTAAAAATACTCTTTAAACTGGCAGAATTATTAAATTAAGTTTAATAATAACTACTAAATGGCATTATATGATCAAATGACCAATCCAGAAAAAATTACGTTGATGATAGTTTTGCCATATCACAAATCCTGACATACACTTAATTAGCAGAGAGCAAAGACAAAAATGACCAAATATTGACTTACACTGAGCCATCATTTTATTTACAATCAAATTTTATTTCTATTGCTGTCTGAAACACACATTCACTCAAACAGCTCTGGTGTTCACACTGCGTCAAAAATAACAGTATGCAAATACACTCGGCTATTACAATATCTGCAGCCAAGATGAGGCACTCATGCATATAGGGCTGTACATCGGTAAGAACGCGGCGATACCGTATGCATCAAGATACAGAGGTTACGATATGATATGTTGCAATACTGTAAACAAGGAAATATATAGCTTTTTTTTGGTAAATGTAATTTTAGGGAAAGTGCCACAGTATAAAGAACACAAAAATATTACATTTTTTTACACAGAACATGAAAGCAGTACTTTTTGTGCAGTAGCATTCAATGGTTTAAAGTGACACAAAATGAACCACTGTCACAAGTCTTTGCATGAAAACTATTCATCAAAAATCAATGCATTTGTGTAAATTGTTAGATGTTTTTGGGAATTGATACAGTATTGCAAAACATAATATTGCAATATCAATGTATGTCGATGTTGGCCCACACCCCTTATTGCATGTTCAACATTCAACAACAATTGGACAATATCTCATTAAAAGTTTATTTTAAAAGGTCGCAAACCTTGAATGCAACCCAAATCTTGGGCCATCACCAACTCCACTGCTGGCAGAAAAGACAGCAAAGAAAGCAGTGTCCTCTACACCTGGCTTGGTGATAAACAGGTCAATAAGGTAACTCACCTGTTCTGCAAAGCGTAGAGGTTATGCCCACCCAAACATAGCCATGCGCCACCAAAAGCTAATAATGACTTTGTAAAAGGAAGTGAACAGGTACAAAAGTGTTCGGCTTAATGTCATCGAGAAACCAAACATTAATATTTTGCAGTCACACATACAAGAAATCAAATTTGCTGAGTTTTCACTTTCCTTCATCGCAAACAAAGGGTATTGAAGTGAAGATACATTAAAAAAAGGTCAGTTTGATACTTTTTGATAAAAGGGCAGCTGTGTTTGGTTGATATGTGGAAAAAGGAGAGATGAAGATTGGTTGGATGTAAAGGGAAAGAACTGAGTGGCGAGGAAAACTCTGAGGAGAGACGTGAAGGAATTAGAGTAGCTTGGATGACTTTTATTATTAGAAGAGGAAATACGAAACCATAGAGAACACGTCCTGTTCTCCTGGACCAAGATCTGACCTGGATTCTAATTAGAAAGGTCAGAAGCTGTCTGTTGGTTACTGTGTTTGAAATGTTTCAAAACTGGAATACCATACCAAAAAAAAATATTTTGTTAGATTTTCGGAATCTTTAAATGAGAGCATGTGGGCCTGCTCTCTAACCCCAAATCCCTCATTTGCTGCTTTATGACAGGGCTCTAGACTGTGACCAAAACAGTCACATATGCACCCTTTCTTTGGGGGGAGTGTGTGAGTTAGATTTTTACACTGTCGCATTTGTGTGAGTGTGTGATCATTATTGTTTTGGTAACATGGGAACAGCATTAAACATTGAAAGCAGTCCTTTTTTTCTTTGCTGGCGCAGTCTTTTCTCTTCCCTTCTGCACTCTCCCCTGTTCAGTGGAAAACCTCCGTGCGTACACGCATGTTGATGCTACGTACACGCACATCACACACGGTGGAGGGCGCCACAAAATGGAGTACACAGAACTTAGCAAAAGAACATTTAGCTGTCACCAAAAATGAAACAGTTTATAGCAGATTATTTTAAAAAACAAAATGAGGAGGGAGAGCAGGAGGCCGGCGGTGAGGGAGAGCCAATGAGAGGTTCTACTTTCAGCCACAATGGCTAACGCAGTACTTATGGTTGTGGTATGAGGGGAATGCAATGCCGTGTGAGTACTGTAGGCGATGTGGCCCATCAAAGTCAAGTGCAACATAAACCAAAAAGTCCGAGCCGAGTACATGTAAAAACACACATGCAGTTGTTATGCTTCACCTTTATTTGACAACATTTTTGTTGTATTTTCTTTTGGTGCTATATAGAAGATGACTTATTTTTTTAATCACTGCTTGTGGCAGAGAAACTTAATATTCAGATTAAAATATTTTGCAAATACCAAGTTTCAAGTCGCCGTCAATCTTAACACAATACTGGGGCATGTAAATTAATACAACTATTCATCAGCATGCACACTCATTGATTGATAAAACAAACAAACAAACAAACAAAGGGTGCGACCAGTTCGTGTGCTTGTGCGACCAACTGAGTAAATTGGTAACATCAGTGCTACCAGTGAAAAAGTTAGTCTGGCGCCCTGTATGATAGTACTGAAAATAGTACTACTACTGCTACTACTACTACTAGTTATAGTTATTTTGAATCTGTGTATGTAAGCATAATGTTTCTTCTCTTCAAGAGGTGTCCTACACCTTCAGTCATGGCCAGGCATCTTATGTCTTTCCTCTAACATGATTTGTGGGCGATATAAACTCTTACTTTTAGAGTTAAAATGGTTCAGGAAGCCCAATAAAGATGGATCTGTGTTATCTGAAAGTACTGTCCAATAACTAATTATTTAAAAATGTCTGCTCTTTATTAAATCATTCTGGTCTGATCAAAAATTTTTTCTCTGTTTGTCTTTCAGGTGGTACGTTAAAACTTCTCCCTCAGCACTCCTGTCTCCCCGGGGCCGGAGCTTCACCTGGTGTTCTTTAGGATCAGACTGTTGTGTGTCAGATCATCGGCCTCTGTTGAAATATTAACAAGTGCAGAAGTCCAGCATCTCTAGGAACACATGCTCAAAAAACAACCAGCCAAGATATGTGGCATTAAATCAAATGGCTAAAGTATTTAGTTGTTCCCACGTATAAGGTGTAAAAAAGAACTGAACTCCTTTTATTTCTTCATAAACTCGACACATTCTTGCTGTCAAATCTGCATGAGGTTGGGTGCCAGGGTTTCGTGCTCACAGCAGGCTGTTGTCATGGTGGACTGGTATGTCTGAGCCTGAAGCTACTATAGCTTCTTAGTTTCATATAGCATGTTAGCATATGGCTAGCAGTGCATGGTGACAGATCAGGCCGTTACACTCCCCTCCATCATTTTCTCTGGCCCCTGCAAGGGGGTATGATCTAGTTTGTAGTGGTGCCCCCTTACCCTGTCATTTTGTCATTACTCTTTTATTTCGTCATCTATCCACCCACCGAACAATCACCATTTTTTGTTCCTGCTCAGTTTCTCATTCTTCTCAGCCCTTATCACTTTTTACACCTTAAGCACACTGAAGGTCAGCCTAACTAAGCTCTGGCACCATTTGACGTCTTCCTCTTCCCTCTGAAGTCATCTGTCATCTGTCCCAGTTCAACTTAGACCGCCTCAGCTCGGTCACGGGTCTCTTTCAAGTCAAACCCCAGTTTAATTCACGCTTTGGCCCAACGTCGACCGTACTAACGTCTGACAGTCAAGCTGCCAGGCAGTTGTTTTGGTAGTTGTTTTGGTTGCATGGAATCGGCTTAACCGTGGAGAGGCCAGGCTACCACAAACTGATGGACTTTGACAAGCGAGGAGTCGGAGGAGGGGGCGGTGGTGGCGGTGGAGGAGGAGGAGGAGGAGGTGGAGGAGGAGGAGGAGGAGGAAAGGGGGAGACCGAGGAGGGGAAGAGAATGTCTGGGAAGACGGGAAGTCGATCAGGACACAGTGGCCGGGGAACCGGTTCCAACTCTGGAGTTCTAATGGTCGGACCAAACTTCAGGGTCGGAAAGAAGATCGGCTGTGGGAACTTTGGAGAGCTGCGACTTGGGAAGAACCTGTACACCAATGAATACGTGGCTATCAAACTGGTAAAAAAAAATTATTTCTGAATACATAAATATTACTGTTGGCCAGTACAGATAACTTGTCTAATTCACAGTTCAAAATAAGATATCACACCTGAAAGGGAAAGAAAACATTAAGTAGATTTTTTAAAAATAAATTTTTACTCCCTCTGTGTTATGATAAAGAATTATTCTAATTCAGACATCTTCCTCCTTTGTAGGAGCCTATTAAGTCACGGGCGCCACAGCTCCACCTAGAATATCGCTTCTATAAACAGCTGGGAAGTTCAGGTAAGAACCATCGTGTCTGTTGTCAGGTTTTCTGTTCAGAGATTACGCCAGTCAGTAAATTCTTAATTTAAGAATATAAGGGTTTGCATGCACCCAGAATTTCTGAAGAGGTTAGTTGTGTGAAGCATATGCACTCATAGCAGCTAAGTAAGGGATAAAGCTCAGCAAGGTGTCCACTATCAGAACGGACGACGCGGAGTGAACCGTCCGACGCATGCTAGCTCAATTCAAAGTCAATAACATTGTGCAAGGTAGAGAAACAGTAAATGTAATTGGCCAGTGTGTTTAACAGCAGGTCTAGCTCCGCCATTTAACGGAGAAAATGACTGGTGAACATTTGTATTATTGGCTGCAGCCTGAAGTTATGTTACAGGGCTGAACAGATGGACAGTGAAACAGGACTGTAGGCTAACCGCACATTTAAACTCAGTTACTAACCTTTTTTTAAATCAAACACACAGGGCTTACTCACCTTTTCGTGAAATAACCATTGCTTAACACCTGGTGGTTCAGCCAGTGGACACTTAATTTAACCACTTTATTTTACTACTGTCAGAGTGAAGGCTACTTGTTGCAGCTCATGTGTTGTGAGCGCCATCCTTTGGTACTCGGAGGATATTGCACTGCAGGACTGCAGTGTTGGAAGTAACTGATTCCAATTTTTTCATTAATTTAATTTATTTTGGAAGTCGCAGAGTTTGCGGCTGCAGCGCATTAATTTGGAACAGCTGAACAGACTGTTTAACTGGAACTACTTAAGGTTTCCATAGGCATCCATATATCAAAAGTTAATTGACACCCTCCAGCCAATCACAAGTAAGTAATCACCAAGACCAGGGTATAAGACTTTTCAAGTTGTTTTTCAGATTAATTTCTGAGTAATTGTTGATGGCCCCTGGGTTTGATATTTGATGTTCCCGGCTTGTAATGGCTATTTCCTCGTGCACTGATGTATTTTTCACTAACATGTTCGGGGGTTTATGCTGTCCCTTCACCCACGCCAACCGGTGTCAGTTGTTGGTGCTGCGACAAGCGCAAGACCAGGTGATGGATTTCCCACCAGACAAATCATTTTTGTCTGTGCACACGACCAAGCCAGAAGAATTGCTAGTGATAGGCATTTTTGGACTAAACCGTTCAAGAAGCTGCTTGAGAGGAACTGCCCACTGAGGAGTTCCTGGAGAACTAAACACCTTTAACGGATTTTTTCTCTGTTAGCATTCGCACCACCAGTAGGAGCCCCCTACAGAAGCAACGTAAACTGGCCGACAGTTGGTAAATTAACACAACTTCCACAACTCGTTGCCTTACAATGTCACTTATGACTGACTTCAGTGGGAGCTTTAGCAGTTCTCTGTTTACGCAGCCAATGTTGGAGATGCAGCATGTTAGCAGCCACAGCTTCAGTCCATATCTGTACACAAGGTGAGCTCAGGTGTTGCTCACCTGCATTTCTCAGAGCACAGACTGTAACCATAGCAGTGTAGCTGTATGCGTAAAATGGAAGAAGGTAGTTAGTAGCTGTAAACACAATCAACTGGTCCACTATTCTTAATTGAAGTTGTGACATCCATTCCTCATCCTGTGATTGGGTGGTGTGGTGTAATTAGTGGTGCCAAATTTAGAAAAATTTACCGCATTCCAGAAAAAAGATGCTTTTTTTTTTCAGCATAATATTTCCTGCCCTTGACAGACAGGAGTTTGATAAGTGTATTGATGTGCAAATTATCTCTTAGAAAAATGTCCATTTGTCAGTGGTGCACAGTCATGTCTCCTAATTGTTGCAGTAACGATTGATGTTTGATCGACACATAAATGTCTCTGTGTCCTGTTCTTCATCTGTTCGTCCAGAGGGCGTACCGCAGGTGTTTTACTTTGGACCTTGTGGCAAATACAATGCTATGGTTCTGGAGCTACTGGGACCCAGCTTAGAAGATCTATTTGATCTCTGTGACCGGACCTTCTCTCTAAAGACTGTACTTATGATAGCCATACAACTGGTAAGACATATGACGGAAAATATACATCTTTTTACTAAAAAAAAAATTCTTAGCTTTGTCTTTTGTTTACTTCTTAGATAACCCGTATGGAGTTTGTCCACACCAGAAGCTTGATCTATCGAGATGTGAAGCCTGAGAACTTCCTGGTGGGCCGACCTGGCTCTAAACGGCAACACACCATACACATCATAGACTTTGGCCTGGCGAAGGAGTACATTGACCCAGAGACCAAGAAACACATCCCATACAGAGAACACAAGAGTCTGACTGGAACTGCTAGATATATGAGCATCAATACGCACTTGGGAAAAGGTGAGCGAGTCCCTCCTGCTAAAAGCCCACATGTACCATGCTAACCTTCATCATTAGTCCTGTACACACAGAGAAGCCACCTCAGCGCCGCATTGAGGACTCTCCAGTGCTCCACCTTTGTTAATTTACACAGAAGCAAGCAGTGCGTCTTAAACCGCTCCTCATTTTACACAGCGAGCCAGAGTTGCAGATTCAAAAGAGATGTGACCTCCATGACGCTTAACAGCATCGGCATCAACTTCCTCTGTTGAGATGAAAGCCCGACATGTGCCAGAACAGTTAAATAAGGGATTCAACTGCGCAAAAACTGTTGGAAAACTCTGACAATAATGATATAACATGGTCATAAAAATTCGTCTTGTATAGAGCTGCTTCAGTTGATTTCCTTAATATCTCCTCTGTTGATAAAAACGCCCAACATGTGCCACTAACGAGGGCTGTTTCAGTTTGAGTCCAAAAATCTCTGGCTGCATTTTTGCAGTGGGCAGCTTTCACCATGAGCATGTTTTATGATTTTAAAAAAAGAGAAAACAAGACAATGAGTTTTTCACACAGGTGTCCACCATTCAGCGGGCTCTTTTTTCCACGGGACCCCCCCCCTTTCCACGGTAGTGGGCTAGTGAAAGTGAAACTGTCCGTTGGCTTATTCCTTTATTCTATAACACATCAGAGTTTAACTCGACACTTCAGACTGAGATTAAGGTTTGTACAGAAACAAAAATCTGTTTTTCGGGTATGGATTTTTTTTCTTAAGGTTTATGCTTTAATGTCGCCTGTGCTCAATCACACCCCAACCACAAACAGTTTAAGAAGTGATTACACTGCGTGCAAATATCAGAAAAACTCAGATAATAATGTAAAACAGCCATAAATGTGCATTCTGCCGTGATTCTGTTGAATTTCTTAAAGTTTAGGCCCATTGTCTCTGACACAGCCAGCTGGCTCACTCAGCAAACTCCGGCTCACCTCTAAACAGACGGCGAGGCGGGGAAAAGGCGACCAGAAGCCGTAATAATAAAAGGCTGTTGTAAAAGGGGCTGCTGGCTATTACCATGTCACCGTAAATATCTAAGGCCTTGTAAGGGTGTGCATGTGATTATGCACGGAATCTTTCAAAACTTGACAGACTTGTAATTTAAAACCTGCCGGTTTGAATTTTTGGTTCATTGTTAGTCAAATATTCATTTGAAGTATGTGTGTATATATATATACACATGCACACACGTACACACTATTTCTTTAGGAAATTCTCCAGTACAGCGGTGCATGGACGTTTCTGTAAATGCGCTCTGCCAAACAAAGTGTTTGGAGTAGGACTGTACAGAATTTACATATGAATGATTTTTTATTTCTTTATTCTTTTTACTTTCAAAGCTTTCATTGAGGATTTTGCTTGAACCGTCATTACCTTGGCTAATAAAGTTTTTAGCCAGCCTTTGCCGTGTAGGCGGGAATAAGAATCCCCACAGAAAACATTGGATGCACTCCAAAAGCTGGCGGGCACAGTGCCGCTGTCGAGTCGAATGGGTGTGGTGTTCACTTTATTTGATTTGTGCATGAAAAATGGTACATTCCTCTTTCTGTGTTTAAATTAACGTTTGCATTATATAATCCGTGTTCAGTTACTGAGAGTTCAACTGGCTGATTTTTAGGGCTCCACTGAGCAAAGACAGCCTACTGGAAGCAAAGTGAGGTTCTCCCTCATTGGTTTTCTTTGAGGTTCAAGTGATTCACTTCTCAGAGCCAGGAGAGTGACTAACAACCGCCCAGAGAAGCAGCTTTTTTTTCCCACTGGCTCTCAGGAGCAAAACATGTTGCCTGTTCTACTAAGACTGCTTCTGCCGTCTTTATGGTGTGCTGCAGTTATCTGTAAGTAACGTGATGTACACCTGGGCGATGTCGAAATTTAAAAGTGGAGTCAGTAGGACTTTCCTAAAGAAGAAAATATAGACTCATTCACAAGCTAATCGGTGGTTAGCTTGTGCTAGCTGGTGATATTCCTACATAGCTTGATCTTCAGGTACAAACAGTACAAGTACACGCTCCAACAGACTTCTTTGGGTGTCGCTGAGCTCAGGAGGAGGGGCCAAATGTAAATGTTGTGTTTACAAGCAGCAACAAACAAATGCTTCTGACTCCACCTTTAATATAACAAGATTGTCCTGCTCAAACATGGATGATATTACCTTGCTGCTTCTTCACATGCGCATGCCTACATCCTGTCATTCAACCTGTGATAGCTTCTCCACCTCATCGAATAGCATCACATGTTGCCACAGCATCTCTGTATGCATTTTCTTTTCAAAATAAAAGCCCAAAGATGTTGTAACAGCTGTTCAGTATTGTTAAAAACATGGAGAATCGCTGCAAATAATGCAATATTCAACAATATCTTATATCGGCCCAAGCCTAACGTGATGCTACATGATGTGGTCAGTGTGCGTTTGTCCCTAAAGTGAAGGAGGGAGAATTAGTTAAGAAAAGTGGCAGAAAGAGGCACATGGCAAAGCAGTAGAAAATACATCTTGTTACAGCTGAGGAAAGAAAAAATGCTAAGGAATGCAACTGGTTTTTATTGTTTAAAAACATCATTTTTTATTTATGGTTAAAAATATAAATTACCTGGGGGAAACAAACTTTTACATATTAAAAAATGTTTTTCTAGTTAGTTTTGCAGTATTGTCAGTTGGTCAGTGATATAAAGAGAATCAGCCTACCCTCATATTTATTTATTTGACATATTTGTTGAGTAAAAGAAATTAAAATATTGATGTAGCATCAACAAATGGAGTTTGGAGTGTCAGTAATGTTTCCATCTCACTTGAGTTTGCAGGCCTGCTTTGCTTCCATACTCGGGCTAAAGACAGTAAAGTCTGATCTGTGCAATTACATTGATTTGTAAGCAACACGCTGAGAGAGTTTCAAAATATTTTCCGTGACCAGCCAGATAGAAAAAGTGGTGAGCTGAACACAGCAACATGAAACATGGTGTATCATTAAGGAGTGAGTGCATTGTAAGTAGAATTTGCCTTCTTTCTCATGCAGTGGTATTGTAATCACCTGGCTGGGAGTTGAAGCATAGTGTTTGTGTTCTTGGCGTTACAGGTGTTGAATTCAACACCTCTGATGCAGTCCAGACAGCTGAGCCTTTTTTTGTTGTTGTTATCGTTTCAGAGCAAAGCAGGCGGGACGACCTAGAAGCTCTCGGCCACATGTTCATGTACTTCCTGCGAGGCAGCCTACCCTGGCAGGGACTCAAGGTGAGGAGACGGACAGTGTGTTCATCCGTCCAGTCATCTTTGTTTTGTGTTTTTTCTTCCTTCCTTTCAGCGTGGGCCTCTTCAGTTGCCTGTTGTGAATTAATTAAGTCTGTCTCAATGTTAGGCTGACACTCTGAAAGAACGTTATCAGAAAATCGGAGACACAAAGAGAGACACACCAATTGAGGTGCTATGTGAAAGCTTCCCAGGTTTGTGTACCCTCACACGCACACGCACACACACACACACACACACACACACACACACACACACACACACACACACACACACACACACAC
>JAQLOL010000004.1:1359919-1375967 GCA_029783665.1 Naso thynnoides
AGAGATAAGTGGGAAAAAGAACTCAAGGAAGTAATAACTGAGGATATGTGGCTTAATATAATTAAAACACAGCAAACTAGCAACTCCAGCATGTGGAGAGAATTTCGCTGGAAAAACATTGTAAGGTTCTTTATCACACCAAAAATGAAAAAGGGACGATCAGCTGTTCCACAACCCTGCTGGAGACTGTGTGGGGAACAGAATGTGGCCCCCCCTTTTTTGGTCATTGTGCCAAAATTAAAAACTTTTGGGACGATGTGTGCAGAGAGATGAAAGGAATAATGGGCTGTGAGCTGCCTAAAACATGTACTGCACTTTATTTTGGTAATATAGATCACCGGAAAGTCCAAGACCAGGACCAGTTTTCAGACGGTTTTGATGTTTTGAAACTTAAACACAGAAAATCACTGACATGACACTTGAAGGTCGGAGAATGCCACAGATGGACAAACCCGCCCAGCAGAACTGTTTCTCCCTGTTTTGTTTAGACTGGTGAGCGATGATACTTTTCGACCCGTCACGTCCCATCCTGACGCTGTCAGTGACTCTGATAGCAACAGGAAGAGGTTGGACACCTGAATGTCAGGATGATGTGACCTGCCAACAAGTGGAAGTCAAAAGTGTTTGGTATGTAACAGCTGAGCGTTTAGTTCCCTGTTTGACTGGTTTGACCTGTATAACAAAAATAAAAAATAACTTTCAAAAGAGAAGGTGTCTTATTATTTATTATTTATATTGTGTAGATAAAAAATTTACAGAGCGTAATGTTGGAGCAGAAGTTCTACTCCTAAGGCATGAGTTTCATATTGAAAATTCTCTGTTCCACCATCCGAACAGAGTCGAGCATAAATGCTGTGAACAGAGGTCAGTGGTTCGCTCAGCAGCAGCAGAGCAGCGTGCAACTCTGAGTCACCGCATGAATAAAGAGAAGAAACGAAAGCTTTTCAGATATTCTCAGATTCCTGGTGTTTCCTCCTTTCCTCTGCTCATCGCTGCTCCTGTCAGGGAGCGCTGGCATTCATTCTCTCCTGGCAGCTGTCCCACAAGTTGAACAGTCTGTTGTCTTTGTTGGCGCAGAAGTCAGTGAAGTCTCTGAGCAGGCGGTCGGCGAGCCTCTCGTCACCCAGCACGCCCGTCCTCCACGCCTTGGTCAGCATGGTGTTGTAGGCCCAGTAGTAACCGATCCGCTCCTCCCCACCGAACGGCCCCTGGTTGTTGGAGGTGGTGGAGTTTCTGCGCCTGCGCTGCTGCCCGCTCGAATACTTCCTCTTGGAGTACGGCAGCTGCAGAAACACGGTGCCTGACGGAAGAGAAGCATGGTAAAGCTCGTCCGCTTGCAGAAAACAGCGCGGCGGTGTGCGTGTTTTTCTGCTGTCATGTGACAAACCTGTTACATGGATGTACTGGGGCTTGTTCTCGGAGGGGAAATTAAAAGCAGAAGCAGAAAACTTGTCATGCACGAAGCCGAATCTGGTTGAAAGAGCACATTAGCACGTTTTTAGATAATGTATCACATATTCAAAGAAAACATTTATATTAATATATTCAGAACAAAGAAACATTTTCACTTTACTGTAATCCTAAAATAAGGATTAGTATGACCTGACGTGTGTGCCTCGTTCCTGGGACATTCTGAGCACAGAAATACATTTTTTGCAAGAACATGTATTTATTATATACATAAAACATTATATACTGTTTAATTCGAGTTAACTCATTTAGAAGGGTGGGTGGCTAACTCACTGATTCCATCTTCACAGCTCATCATTAACGTAATTCTTTGAAGAAAAACATCAACAGTACACGAACATTTAAAGAAGTCTAAGATATATTTTCTTAAATATATCACCAGTAAATGTTAGAGATGCACGATATTATCGGCACGTCAACAGTATCGACCAATATTGGCTTTAAATTTAAATATCAGATATTGGCCAGCATGCAGATATCCGCCGATATAATAAGCGCTAAAACAACAGGCTGCTGTTTCCTTGATTAAACGCCAAGTCGACGCCACGTTTCACACGTGGAGAGACGATATGTTGACTTACTTTGTTACTTTACTCGTTACTGATTATCTCAGGGAGAGCAGCGTCAACTTGTTTAGTTTCAAAGCAGTTGTCATAAATAAATATGACATGTTTTTACATAATGAATATTACATCATTTTAAGCTTTGTATTTAATGTCTGCACTGGCCAGCAGGTCAACATGGCGAGAGTCTGCATAATAATACTGTAAGTAAATTCACTACAGTGGAGACTTGATGATCTCTGCTATTAGATGTGGAAAAAAATATACACATATTTCAGTATTGGTATCGATTATCGACCAAATGAGTTGTAAAATATCGACATATCAGCAAATCAATGACATCAGCAAAAAAATCCAATATTGTGCATTCCTAGTAAATACTACACCAGCTAGTGTTGTACAGGATACTGGTACTGAAAAAGTACCGTGGTATTAAGGTATTCAAAAAGGTGCTGTACTGCGTTTGGAAAAAGAAGTACCTTTTTTTTTGTATTTTTATGTGAAAGCCTTGCTACTGGAGCACAACACTGTCAGCTGTGATGCTGCCAGAATCAAGTGTGTACTGGTACTGAAACAAACATTTTGTGTTGGGACACCACTAATGCCAGCTAGGCATAAAGACTCTAGACTCCACACTGACATTGTTACAGGCCCTACATTGTAAAAAAAATACAAGTGCAGTGAAGTTTGATTTTGTAATGAAACTATTTAGTGAAAGATTCTAAAGACTCTGTTGTGTAGAGAGGAACTGTCGGGTGAGACAGCTAACAGCTAAAATAGCTACGGCTCATAAAACTCACCAACCTGTAAGATTCAGTTGTCAAACTGAAGGCAAAACATCCAACCACAAAGGTTTAACTCGTGTTTTTTGATTGGCAATAGTTGTGCACTGAGAACAAACATGCCAACAAACCCAAACAAATCAAACTGTAGGAGGTAGTTTTTTTGTTTGCCCAAATTAAACAATCTTTGAGTGAAAAATTATAACAGGAAAATATCATTTATGTGCTTGCAATTTTTTTTTGGCTCAAAATGTCCCCGTTACCCAAAAAGTAAGGTACAAATATAGCTCCACTGATTCTTTGAAGCTTTTTAAACCAAAAAGTGACCCTGACCTGTACAGTATGGCCTCCTGAAAGAGCTGCATCCTGTCCCAGTACGTCTCCGGTTCGAAACCTGTTTGAAGAGTCAGAGTACACACTGTGACGGAGTCCTTTTACACAGCACACACATGAATGGAGCCTTCAGACAGACTCCTTGTCTACCTTCAAACAGGTTGTCACTGCCATTCTTCAGCAGACTGTGGATGTTCAGCGGGATGAAGAGCTGCGCTCTCAGTGGATCTCCGTACAGGTAAGACGTCAGAGCGAAAGGAACCTCGAGCACCGGGACCAACAGGAAGCCGCAGGAGGCCGCCTTCCTGTGCCAGCCTTGAACCTGACGGGTGATTTGTTGCATATCAGTGTTGACCGTGACTTTTGTGTAGATTTGTTCTGTCTAGTTCACAGAGTAATATTCTTCTTCATTGATCGGGCAGAACCTTGTGATACCGAGAGCTGATTTTGTGTAGAATCAGAATTTCAAAGCCATTTCAGAGCACAGCAGACTCGGCATCATATCGCCGTAGAGAAGTTCTGATACCATTTTTTCCTTCCTGATACTGATTCCGACACCCAAACTTGCACAGTGGCTGATGCTGAGTACTAATCTGACACCAGCTCATAAAAATGACGATTCCATTAAAACGTAAGGTGTAATCAAAATTTAGTAAAATTAAAAGATTTAAATAAAACACTATAAACAGTAGTGCAACAGAAATCTAAAAAGTAAAATCGAATTCCTCATAAATCGTCTTTTTACTGGTGGGTGGACTATCCAGAGTAAAATATTGTCAAATGCAGACATTTTGTTAGCTCCATCAAATATCTCCAGTTTTCTTCGCCGTTCTTAAAGACAGTAGTTGCAAGAGGCGGCACAGTGCAACTTCCTGTGAGCTGTTTTAGGGCGGCACAGAAGAACTGACTGTAGGTACGTAACGTCAGTCAGAGCTGACTAAGCTAACTGGGAAGTAGCTGGGTACAGTTTAGCAGCTGATCAGTCACATGGTATCAGATCGATGCACTGACTGATGTACTCGCTGATACCAATACCGGCGTTTTTGGAGGTATCAGGCGTTTTCCGATACTGGTATCAGTATAGAGTGCATAAGTCACGCCCCCTCCAGTGGACCCAATGGGAACTTAGTAAAGAAACAATATGAACGGTAGTCAATGGGTAAACGAAAATTATTTTTGATCCTGTTTGACTTGTGCCCTGAATTACACAGACGATGTTTGTTCATTTAGAAGGTAATTTTTTATGTGAAGAAAGTCTGTTTGTCCTCAAATGTTCGATGTATTAGCTTGTGGAAATACGTCATTATAAAGACCACAACACCAATCATGTCACTGACGTCAGAACATTTTCCCTCCTCTAACAACAGAACCGACTCACTCTCCCTTCGAGTAGCTGCAGCTCTCTACATGAGCCGATTTATGACGGTTTTCATCTCTTTGATACTTTTCCCCTCGTCCTAGAAAAATGCTGTGAAATCTGCCGAGCTGGCGGCCATGTCTGTACTGATGATGTAAATTGTCTGAGACGAGACATGTAGTTCACTGAGCGGCCCCACAAAAAACGTTATTTTACTTTACTTTTTGATGACAAAATGTGAGTTTCTTTACATGACAAAAACATATTTTAAATTGCCAGCCATCATCTGTGTAATTCAGGGCACAAACCTAACAGGATCAAAAAATAATAATTGGTCTCTCTACATTGACTACCCCAGCATGATGTTTAGTTACATTTTTTGTTGTTGTTGTCTGTTTTAACTTTCTGCCGCAGGGCCACAATACTTTCTTTTTTTCAGAAACCACTGCCACAGTGAGAACAGACTACCCACATTTTAAGAAGAGCAATTATGCTTTTCTGTCTTGTCTGACTTAGAAATATTCTCACTATGTTGACATATGATACTGGTGTTAAACAATGCGACAGTGTCACATACTGATGTTCATGCATTTGGAGGTAAGCCCTGCAGGCTGCTTCAGCTGGCTCTGCATGTTGTGTTTATGACTGTTTTTCCAGTTAATGCTTGCTGGACTTCCTGTTGTGGGCATGCCAGCTCCATGCACACAGCGCTGTGCCTGCCCCCTGCTCCGCTCTGCTCAGACACCGCTGCACTCTGCTGCAGGGATTACTGTCAGCACTGTTCAAGATGGCTCCAGTACAGTGTTCTTTTTCAGGTGAATAAAGGAAAGTTAACTTTGTTAAACTTGCCTGAAGAGGTGAGCACCAGACAGAAGTTGATAGCGTTCCTGTTTCTTGTGGATTTCTTCTATGTGGATTTATTTACTTCCTCATCATGAGAACATGAGCTGGATTAATTAAACTGCTGCTAAAGGACTGCGTGTTACTTTTTGGTGTTGAAGAGCGAGGAGTACAAGCTGTAAGAAACATATTATCAGTGTTCTTGCTGTTTGTTTTGTGTCAGTAAAGGGCTTGTGAGTACAGCTGAGTGTGGAGGCGAGCATGAGGAGAAGGGAAAGGGGGAGGAGTAGTTAACTGACACAGACCGTTTTGAAAAAAAGCAGAAAATAGAGGGAAGAGAGAGGGCGCGAGTCGAAGTATTCTGAAGATCTACAGACTTTACTGTTCAGTGAGTTGTGACTGGCTGCTCTGTAAGAGTCCAAAACCAAAATGAAACACCTGAAAATGAGTACGTCTCCTTTAAATGAGGGAAGAACTTGAGTCAGTGAACATTAACCTGTCAGGTGTTTCCAACAGAAGAATATTCTCATTATGTTCTTCTTCATTCTTACTTCTACATGGAAGGTTTAGAAAACATGCATTAACTGCAGACCAGGCTCACACCTGTCAGATCAGTCCTATTTCTGCTGTTGTAAAAAAAATTTTTTTTTAACAAAGTCACCAAAATTTTCCACAGATTTTGTGATAACACCATTATTTTGATTTCTTTGAACCACAATAACTGTGGAGTAAAAATCCAATATTGTCGCTGCTGTATTTGTGTTTCTAGTTAGTCCTTTTTAGCATTTTCTGATATAACTTCGAATGGGAAGAATCTGAGTGCTGCTGCACTCTTCAGGAGAGAGTCAAGGTGTATGTAAGAAAGAGTTGGATTATAATGGAAATTTCAGTTTGTGTGTAGGTGCTGCAAACTTGACATATGAAGAATCAGGTGTAACTAGTTACCATCTCAAAGAGCACTGCAGCAGTGACAGCCATCCAGTGCAGCTTAATCTCAAAGGCCGCGTTGAGGGAGAAGTTTCCATGATAATAACAGCTGCACCATTCGGTTCGGTCGCTGCGGTTGTTCACATCCACGTCCAGAGTGACGGTCTTCTGCTCCGGGACTGTGGCAGCTGGAGGACAGATGAAGGGAGGGTGGGAGGTGCAGAGAAACGAAGACAAGACGCAAAGGAGGCAAAAGAAGGGGAGATGGAGGCATGATGGGCAGGCAGACGGAGGAGTGAGAGCAGAGTGTGGACTGAAAGGTTTGTGGCGGTTAAAGGCTTTGGTAACAGCCACAAACACAAAAACATCATCTGTATTTAAATGTTATGTAAAAGTGATACATTTAGTCAGGGTTAGGTTAGTTATTTGAGGGTAGAATGTGCCCATACAGAAAGGATAGACTTATTGTCAAGCCATGTTTTGCTTTTTACAGATTCAATTCAGAGATCGATAGAAAGCAACACTGTCGGCTGTAAACCATCAAATCACAAAATGGATACTGCAAATGAGATGATGACTGACAACTTACAATAGATACATCAGCAAACAAACAGACAAGAAGATAGATCCCATTCTTTGGACTGTGTGTGCAGTAACAAGGAAGCAACAGGCAGAGCTCGCCCACTGCTAATTAGCTTAGCTCAAATACTGGTAGTCAATGGGAAGTGTTAGCCTGCCTCCACCTAAAGTCATCAGATAAACTTTCTAACAACTCTGGACGGTCCTGTGTGCTTGTTGTGACTTGTTTATTTACCATGTTATGTTGTTTAGACTCAGATTAGCACTTCATGTCATTTTTGAATAAAATACGTACCAATAGTAAACTGCAGGGCACATGTGCACCAGTAAACAGCAGAAAAAAAAATACTTGAAGTACCACATAAAGTGTTAATGTTTTGTCTGGAACTAAGGAGGGAGGCAAATAACAAAAAGGAAAAAGTGGTCATTTTAAAAATCTAAAAATTAAAAATATTAGTTAGCAGTCTCATAACACTTACCCCAGTTTTGACAATGGTGTTCTGAAATTAAAAAAAGAAGAAAAGACAATTGTTTATAGTCAAATCCAGGAAGCGTCACAAACATGGACCAACACAAATTATGCAATTTGCATTTGAGGATGTTCTTAATTTTTACTCTAAATGAAAGAGTTCTTTCAGCAGAACTTTTTCCGATCGATTACAAGTCCACACTTTCAGCATTCTACATTCTACATGTACGTATATGTTCTACATTGCTTTCATTCTGTCATTCAGTTTTCATGTATATTTCATCATTTTTGTTTTTCCTTTTTTATGATCCGGGTATCTGCATTCTGTTTTCTCTTTATGAGTACATGTACTAGTAAATTTGAGTGCTAAAGTATCAGACTACACTGAAGACTGAGTACAGACTACGACACTGATGCAACTCTATCACAAACATGACTGACCAGTTCGTTGAAAAGTCGGTCGTCCAGCTGGCTGTCCATGAGGCTGAGGACGTGCTGCTGTGGGGGGGCACTGGCAACAGATCGTAGTTTTGCACCCATGGGACCGTCTGTGGGCAGGCCCGACAGCCTGATGGTGAACACCCTGATGTTGTGCTGTTTGGCCTCGGCAGCTGCTGTCACCACGCTGGGGCTGCGCGGATGGTCCGTCCCATCCATCATCAACAGCACCACCCTCAGGCTGCTGGACGATGTCTCGCGGCTGAACACCTGGGTGGCGTTGGTGATGGCATATGCAGAGTAGGTGCCGTGGCCGATGAAGGCCATGGAGGCCACACGGCTATGGAAGACGTCCAAGTCCTGCCAGTCTCTGAAGTTGTGCTCCACTGACACGGTGCTGCTGTACTGCAGAGCAGCCAGGCGCAGCCGCAGACGCCAGCCAGGTGAGTGGAGCTGCATGAGTTTGGTGCTGAAGCGCAAGATGAAGTCCTTCTGTTGCTCAAACAGCAGAGGTTTGGCTTTCTCTGAACTGTCTACGATGAACATGATCTCCACCGGGCAGATCAGAGCTGTGCAGGAATCGAAACACAGCGGTCTTACACTTTAACATGGGAGGTTTCCAGTACTTGGTGCAGTGGTACAACTTCTATCAGAGTACCTGCTTGATTCAAAAAGTAGTATTCATTGTACAATCAGGTCCTTCACTAATCCAACACTGTAGTCTCAGCAAGATTTTTTAACAACTACCCACCATTTGTTTAAAGGGCAACTCTGCCAGTTTTCAGCCTTATCTTTATCTATTTGAATTAGGGATATAATGTAAAACCCAGTTATTTTTTTTCTTTTTTGTATTAGCTGTGTTTGTAATTGTTCATTCATTCACTCACTCACTATTCCCTGTATGGTGTTTATTATATAGTGAACTATATAGGGAATGACCAAACAAGATTCGAACATTACACAGAAATCTTCTGAACATCACTGCATTAGTGGATACATGGTAGATTCAAGCAAAACAAGTGGGCGTGTCCAGCATCATTTAAACAAATGAGTGCAGCACTGCGATGTATTTGGGTTGTATTGGCGTTGCATGTTAGTTTTTTGATGTAAAATCTCAAGGAAGTCTTTGAAATTCCGATATGTGGCTGATTGTTTTGTCAGCTGTGGTCCTGTGTCCTGATCGGTCCTGATAACAAGCTGTAATAGCCCACAATAACCGTAATGTTTCACAAACTCACAAGCTAACGACTAATTTAGCTATCGGTGGCTAAAGCTGTTAGAATATAATTCCTCTGAGTGTTCTGCTGCTTTGGGTAAAGCTTTTGCTTCTGGGCTCAGACAAGGGTGAAGACAAACTCACCTCAGGTGTTTATTAAGATGTCTTTGGATAATTTGCTGACCAACGTCTGTTAGCCATCATGCTAACAAACGTTAGCAAACCCTGCTGGCTTTCTAACCACTTCTTCTTTTTCAGAGAACACGACGGCATTGCATAGTGGTACATGGGAGTAAAATGCAGGGTACATCGTATGTACATCGTGTGTATGAAATTTGCTGTGCATTGTGGGTATTTTATAGTGCACTATATAATGAATGAAATTAACCACAAAGAATCGAACACAACTACAAATGGTGAACACACTCTGCAGCGCAACATTTCTGTGATAGGAAACGGTTTCGAACACAGCATGTGAGTCTGGGAAGCAGCCTCAAAATTACTTGTTCTTCTGTTTTAGTCTATCACTGTTGTGATTCACAAACATTGTTTTATTTCCTTTTGCTGACCATATGCTCGGTATTTTTTAATATTACTGTTATCATGGAATTTGTTTTATCTCATATTGTTGTTAATATGCTCTGTGTTTTTAGAATAGCCGCCTATGGACTCATGTTGAAAATTAGCACGTGTGCTAAACACACCCAATGCAAAACATCTGGTCCGTCCCTTGGAACAGTCTCAATGTATTTGTGATGTCCATATTAAATAAATTTCAAAACAAAAAACCCTTCTGGTCAATGACAATAAATGCATTTCCAACAAAACTGGCCCTGTCAGTATTGTTGATTCATATAAGCTTACCAAGAAAAAATGAGTATCAATGTCTGTATTACAGATGAGCAACAGTTTGCAGGACAAATTTACTTTCATGATGTCCCTACAATATCGAAACGGGTGTTGGCCTCAAACAGCTAGCAATGAAACCTCGAATCTGGTCATGCTGGATGGTCATGGTCCCCGCAGGATTCACACAGCTGTTTATTTTGTAGACATTGTTCAACTTCCTGCACAACATTGCACAGAAGAGACACAGCTGACTGTATTTGACTTTATATTGCTCTAAATGTTGTCTTCATGACTGTAGCTCAAATGCCAGCACAGTACTTGATCATCGTGAAGCTCAGCTGTGTCCACGCAGCATCAACTCTGCTGTCAATCATAGTTTTCCTGCACACTAACAAATACTCCTTCAAATCACAGAAGTTCCCCTTTTTCGACTGATTAAAATAAAAAAAATTTTCTACAATTACACACAAACAGAATCTTTACTAATTAATTTAACAATACACACACATTTAGTACTTCAAATAAGTCTCCATGAGGCTTCAAGTTCATATAATGTGAGCTTTTATGAAGTTTTAAAAACCACTTTTTTGACTTTTCACAGTATCTTTAGATAAGGTGATGTACAGTATTGATGTATTTTCTGTTTTTTTCAGAACACTCACTTTTGGGTTCATTGATGAGGACTTGGTTATCATCTCTCTGGCCTTTCCTCCTTCTCTTTTGACCTCTGGTTGAGCTTGAGAGGGGCAAAGTCAGGATCAAAACCTTCAGGAGCCACCACATCCTCACTGTTTAGTTCAGCTAGTCAGCCTGGGAAAATGTAGAAAAAGATCATTAGTTTTAAATTATGTGTGTGTGAGATTTTTAAAGGACAGCATTAGGCATTACGTCAGCCTAACAGCGGTACAGGCTGCAATAATTCCATATTAACACAAGAGGGAGACAAATCACAATAACCACACATTGACAGTTGAAGTCTTCTGATAAGGTTAAGCAGGTTTACACGTCTCAGCTTTCTGCCCCCAGTCAAAGCTGAGGTCACACCTAATACCTCCACCTCAATGACTACATCTCTTTTTACCGTCTACTACTGCTGCGTGTATTACTACACTCTGCTGTTAGTACCACAGGTTGTAACATGAATGCTTCTAATGGCTCAGGCTTGGACTGCATAAAGTATGATAAAATTTTGTCAGTCATCAAAAAATGTTGGAAAGCTGTTTATACTGCTCTTATTATTTCCTTAATACTTGTGGTTCTATGTGAGGTCATTCTGGGATATGCTGAAAATCTGATGAATGTTGGATTTTATGGAATTTATTCATCAGTGTGATGAAGCACTTTAGTTTTTCTGTTAGGTAAATTCCTGTGTCGCTCCTGTCCTACAAATCATATTCTTCAGATATAAGGGAGGATGCTTGTTTGACACAGAACAAATCAAACATTATGTCATCATCATTGATTTTTTTTTTCCAGCAAAAATAAAACACAAATGTTACCATTCCAACTAAAATACTGACTCATACCCAAAATAACCATAATTTTATCTTTTACGTCATCCAGCACTGCTGAATGACGTAAAAGAACTCATTAATGCAAATTTTTATTCAGGTTTTTCAGCTGTTCAATCAATTAAAATACACCAAAGTGCTTTTGAATAAAAGGAGGGCAGTTTAAGTAGATTACACACACGTGGCCTACCTGTGTGTTGATAATTTATGAGCTCCAGATTAATCCATCAGTGAGATGATCAGGCGCTGCGCTGATGTGCTGAGGCTCCTGTGTCAGACGTTCAGAAGCTCTGACAGAAACAGCACACCGGTGACAGGTTACCCGCAGTATAACATATAGTACTTCCTGTTAGCCCCTTCACACTAAAACTGTACTTGCAAAATTTAGAGACTGGTTTTTTTTTTTTGGTTCATATTTCTTAATTAAAGTTGTCTTTCATTTGCAATGTCATGATTTAATTTTGTAATTTGTACAACATCTCAAAATGCTTTTATGCTATTCTATAGCAGAACATTGTTATGACACTATTTATGACTGACAGACTCTCTACTTTTGTTTTGAAAGCAAACTGTTCTGGTAACTATCACAGCTGAAGCCCTTTTCTTACAAAACCAATTCAGTGATGAGAAATGTGCCTCTAAGCACCATGAAAATAAGCCACACCAGCACCTTCAGTCTGGATCATTATCATTTAAAAAAAACAAACAAACACATTTTTAGTCACTTTCATGACATTTGATCATTTTTCTTTCCCCTTGATGCAGCTTAATCTGGAAATTACTGAAGTTTTATGTAACTTGCTTTGATTTTTAGTCAGGACTTATTTACAAAATGGACTATATAAAAGTGGGTAGCTAAGGGAAGTTTTACTGAGTTCACTTTTCCTGCACCATTGACACTATCTACTCAAAATAGAGCGAGGAAGTACTTTTGAAATATTTTACTTTAGAAAAAACACCAATGCAGTTCCCTAATATTATCTGACAGATCCTTGGCTGATGAAGGCCTAATTCATAAATTCCTACTTGGTGCACTCTGTAGCACTGTTTTAAATGAATTTCTGCCCAAATGAAAAGAAAACACAATTAAAGTAATATTAATTTGGCTTTTTTAAACATTTTTATGCTCAGCTCAGCTTTTCATATGATCATCCCAGACATTTTAGCCAAAAACGTTGCTTGACCTTGGCCTCTCCTCCCCCATCTGCACCTGGATAAAAGACTTCCTCACAAATTGTCCACAGCGAGTCAAAACTGGCTCCCACATGTCCTCATTAAACGCCGGCACCACTCAAAGCTGTGTGCTGAGTCCATTGCTCCACTCTCTCCATACCTTTGACTGCACAACAGCTCACCCATCCAACACAATCATCACAATTTGCTGACAACACAACCATCCCTGGTCTGATATCAGGGGGCTGACGAGTCAGCGTACAGGGACGACATACAGAGACTGTCAGAGTGGCGTTCAGTGAATATTGGCTCTGAACGCCACCAAGCCCAAAGAGCTAATCTGGACTTCAGGAGGAAACGAGATGCTGACCCTGCCTCTCTCTGCTATAATGGGACGTGTGTGGAGAGGGTGCAGACTTTCAAATTTGTGGGTGTCCTTGTACCTGAGGACCTCTCCTGGTCAGCCAACACCACTGCAACCAACACGGAGAGGAAGCTGCTGGTGGCCTCCCACCGGGCGACCAGCGAGAACCTGTTGACTTATTGTGTTGCTGTGTCGTATGCAGGTTGCTCAGCTGCAGACAAAAAAGTGCTCCAGAGATTCTTAAGAACTGTGGGAGAAATCGCTGACTGCCCACTGCCCTCTCTGGAAGACATCGCCCACCTCACGCTACGTCAGCAAAGTATTTTGAATCATTCATGACTCACCACACCCCAGCCAACACTTTTTCTCACTGTTGCCCTCTGGCAGGTGCTAAAGGTCGGCCAGGACGACCACAACCAGGTTCAGTCGTTGCTGCTGTTAACCACCATGCACTTCACTGCCTTGTGCAAGACTACAATTTACTATTTTTTACTAGGCTACTGTCTTGTGTTTTTTATGTTTTTTGAGCTGGAATTGCACCATAGAGTGGCACCAACAATTTTGATGTGTGCAGAGCTCACAATGACAATAAAGGTATTCTGAAATAGCGAATAAAGACAACACTTTGACAGCTTTTTGTTTCAGTATCATCAGAGATTTGCTCAGAGACTTTAACTCATTCCTCATGTTTATCAGACAAGGTTTAGTTTGGATGCATCTGTATTTATGTATAAAGAATTTACTTAATAACAGTGAAATATTGACAACGAGATCCAAATCCTGATCTTCAGCAGAAATGTCAAATTTGACAGTTTTCACTGTTAATGGTTTCAGCTCATTCCCCTTGGACTGTAGCCAACTCTGCATGTCACTCCAGAAAAGCTGCACTGATTCACAGTGAAACAACATGTTCTAAACTTTCAACCGCACATTAAGTCTCAGTCTCAAGAATTCACTTGTCAGATACATTTCATTTAGGGTTTGGAAGTAGGTAAGAATGGTGAAGTAATGAGTCCTAAAACGCAAAAGTCATTTAGCATTTTCCCTCGTGTCAGAGTCTGCGTGTTTTTAGAAAAAGGGTTTTCGGTTAAACACCTGAAATAAGGTCTGTGGTTAACACAAGCTAAAGATATTTGGATGTTTTGTTCTGCAACGTAAAATACGCCAGTAGAAACCAGTTTTGAACATTTAAGGTTTTGCACACAAAAAGCGGTTGCTCACAAGTGTCTCAATGAGACTACAGTGTTTGTTGGACACATTAGACGTTATCATGTGAAAAGAGAATAAAATCTATAATATTTCTGGAAAAGGATGTGAGACGAGCGATGGACACAGCCATGATCACTGGCTAGATCAGGACACGCTAAGATGAGAGAGTTTAGTAGGAAAGTCAGTGCAATCAATCAAATCAGAAGCTGAACGCTTCAGGGTACGTTTAAGCCATGTTGCCACCATGTTCGTTTATAGCCTAACAATAGTTTTTTTGCCCGATTTTTTAATTTACACTTCAAAGAACATAAGCATGGTGTTCATCTGTGAAGATTATCATGCTGAACAAAACGTGTAGGTATCACAAACTTGTGTTCATGACAGAGCTGATTTTTGCTGATAATTAAAAATCTCATTCAAAAGTCCCATAAGCTTTTTGCAGAGGGAACCAGTTCGGTTGGCCTGCAAACTGCATCAAAAACTCAGGCAACATGTAAACAATGGACTGCCCCCGAAGTTTCTGAGTCAAATATAAAACAAGTGTATTCTAAAAATAACTGAAATTGTGACAAACAGAATAGAGGCAGAAAAAGACCCGTGTCTGGAGGTAGACTGAAATATGGTTCATTCAGACTGTGGGAGAGAGAAAAAGGAAAGGAAGTTTTAAACCCAGTCTTTTTGGAGTTGTGTGTTGAGTGGCAACCTGAGAAGGTTGAGGGACTGAGAGAAACTGAATCTGTCACTGTGAGAAACTCCCATTAGCTGCTCCCATAATTCACACAGACAGGCTCAGATAAGGCCTCATGCCCAATTTCTAACATAAATCATTGATATGTCTGACACATGCCACTGCTCTCTCTGCAAAAAGTTACCAATCATTCTGTGAATTTTTCCTGGAGTTCTGGAGAAAACATTCCTTCACTACAGCTCTCTTTACAGCACATCAGTCTGCTGCTGCTCTGGGGAAAGGCTGCTCTTAGCTGACCTCTTCCACACTTACACTTCTTGGTAATTATCTATTATCAACAAAATAAAAGGTTGATAGTTATTTGAGCCATTTTTCGTTGAAATTAAATATTGTTACAGGTTGCTAAGTCTGTATAGAATTTTTCTGTAATCCACAAAGAAACGCCCAATGAATGTGATTAATCTGTGATGGGGGGAGGTGGGGCGTGGAGTCTTTTATCTTTTGTCTCTCTCTTCAGCAGGCATGTGAGTAGAACCGGGTGTCGGTACAGTCTTTGACCTCATGTTAGACAGAAAAACAGACATCCCAACCTGCAAAAAGTCATTTCAGGGAGGTGTCTCTCTACCCCCCTTTCTTTCTTTTTTTCTTTCTTTCTTTCTTTCTTTCTTTCTTTCTTTCTTTCCTTCTTTCTTTCTTTCTTTCCTCGTGATGCCAGAGCAGCAGGGCTTGTAGCCAGTTCAGTGGTCTGTCCACTGACCATGGTCCATAGCAAAGACCGCTGGTTCCTACCACTAGGGGCACTAAAGTTAGTGATCCAGACCATCGATTATGGTCGATCATCAATTACACCTATATTTTTATTGTTTGAATACATATTGGAGTTTGTTCATATACTGTGCCTATCTACATGTTAACTTATGTAACATTATTGACTGTTTATACATTTGAACAACAGTTGCCACCTGTGGTCTGGACCACTTACTCAGTCGACCCTGTCGTGGTCCATCTGTGGTTTGGACTAACTGCTCATTGGTCCCTGGCATATCCTTGTGGTCCGTCTGCAGTCTGGACCAGTTGCTCAGTGGTCCTTGTGGTCTGTGAATTGTCCTCATGGTCCTTGCAGTCTGTCCATGGTACGGACCAGTTGCTCAGTGGTCTTCCTGGTCCTTCTGTGGCCTGGACCACTTGCTTTGTGGTATGTATCAGTCCTCACTGTCCATCCTTGGTCTGGACCAGTTGCTCAGTGGTCCTTGGGGTGGTCCTCGTGGCCCTCATTGTCT
>JAQLOL010000004.1:1455348-1477238 GCA_029783665.1 Naso thynnoides
AACTGTGAACGATGATAGTTCTCAAAACCACATTTTGAGGAACCTTTTTAGCTCCAGCTGCAGAGTAGGTACTTTCGATGCACATGAGGGACTATTGTGACGTACGTGTACGTTAATAGTCGAAATCAGGAGCCAGCATTGGCAACCATCGTCTTTAAAAACCTGAAAGCTGTAGTAACACGAGCCAGAGCTTGTAACAGGATCATCTTTGGTTTGTCCTTGTATCTTCTCTGAGATTTAATGGCATTCAGTGCGAGATTTACATTACATACTAGACAAAAGCATAGAGTGGTAATGCAGTAGCCTTTATTTGTTGTTGTAAGTCGACCAAAAGTTACATTGTGAGTCAAGTACGAGGGTCCTGCTGGCAGTGCAAGTGCCAACAGAAAGGCCTTACAAGTGTTTAGTTCCTCAAGAACACCTCAGTGGACAGTCCTTCTCAAATAGTTCCTTCAACTGTTTGGTCGGAATACCTTTAGAATGACCCTTTCTATCTACAGAAGCAGTGGGTCTTTTTCCATGGAGTCTGCCATGTTGCGTCGCCATGTTTTACAGTAGCCCGTAATGGACAAACTTGCACTCTTAGCAGCCACCGTAGGCTGTCCTTTATCCTTGGAAGGGGAGGAGAAGCAGAGGAATATTGGTTTGGTTGCAGTCTGCAACATCACTGCTAAATTACCTAAAATTCTTCTAACTGGACCTTTTAAGTAACAAACACATCATTCGTCTCAAATAAGGAACAGAAACAAACCTTCCTGTCTTTGTCTGTAGGTTTTTTCTCATTTTTTTATCCTTTTCTTCAACTTCCAGGAGTATGATGAGGAGTGGGGGAGGAAGATACAGTCAGAGAAGTTTCGCTTCCATAACAACCAGTGGTTGGAGATGGTCGAGAGTCGACAGGCTGATGAGTCTGAACCATATCTCTATGATAATGACAACGACAGGACTGATCTGTTTTATAGTGCAGGTATGCTTAAAACTTCACGAGTCATGTCAGTAGTGTGAAGGTTCACTGTCTGCTCCTCTCTTCCACGCTGACTTCCACCATTGTTGTTGAGGCCACCAACACTGCCGTGCATTCATGGGACAATAATTGTTTTCAGCTGGACCACAGGAGAAACTGACATGAAGGAAACACAGATTTTTATAAAATGACTAAAGTATTCACTGACACTGAGGCTACATCCACATCGATGAGTCTTGAATTTAAGACGGAGTCTTGAATCAAAGACGCTCCTCGTCCATATGCGCGGGGTGTAAGCTCTGTAGCAGCTCGACTCTCCAGCCAAACTACACGCATATCACATGACCGCTCAATGTCACACAGCCCCTGTTCATTCACAGAATGTTTCCTCTTTCTGTTGTCTAGTCTGTGGAAATTAACAAGCAGTTGTTTTACTTCAATGTGTGTGCAGTCAGTAAGTCCCGGGCATTGTGACAGAACTCACCGGTGATGAACTCCGTCACTTCGGGCTCTGTACGCCGTGTTTTGATGTAACGTTAGTCTGGTCCCTGGAGGATGATGACAGCCTTACAATCTTGTCCGATGATGACAGAAACAACTTATCAGGACAATCCAAACGCATTGGCGTTTTTCTGGAATCTGCCCTCGTTACTTATGTAACGTTAATACAATGTGCAGGTCACCTTTGTGAGAACATCTACGAGCACCCGTGTTGTTGTTGTTTCCTCCACAGGCAGTCAGGGTTTTTCATTCAGGTCGATCAGAACTTACATGTGAAAGTTTGCTCGCCGCTTTTGGAACCACAACTCTGTTAACAGTTTTGCTTGTCGATGAAGGTCAGATAGCACCACTGAGCACAGGACCTAAGCAGTAGTAACATGATGAAGGGCAGAATTTAACTGCACAACAGCTGCTAGCAGAGACATTAAGGTCGGCAGCGCCTGTAATTTGTTACCCATGTTGAAACAATGCTAGGTAGTCGAGGCTCACAGATACAGACATGATACATACAGGTTTGTTTTCTTCCATAAAACAGTCACATGACTGCGGTGTGACTGGCGCTTTCAAACCCCTGCATTTGTGCCCAACCACAATGAGACGCCGTGCCAGCGCTCAGCATTGTGGATGCAGCCTGAAGCATTTGGTGTCAGTGTGATGTAACCACTTCATTATGAGTCCACTGACCTGAAACTGCACAACCCTAACCCGGCACAGTGCCACTGTATTACCTAATGCTTCAGCTGTAGTGTGTTTTAGAAACTGTGAATTATGATGACTTTGTCTTTGCATAAAGTGAAAGCATGTGTGTGCGTGTGTGTGTGTTTTTTCCACGTATCTGTGTCTTTAGATGGAATCACCCCAGCAGACGGTTCAGTCAGCCCAGATTTCTTAAGTGACTTACAGCCTCAAAATGGCGACTCCCACCAAACAGGGTGAGTGAAATACTGATCAAACACACGCTGTCTTAGAGCAGGTATGACCGGGTCAGGTGAAAGTAAAACAGCTGCAAAGAAAAAAAAATGTGTCCAGTCCTAATGTCTTAGCCCAGATTAGGATTATAGGATTATGGCAGCAGGGCTGTGCCAATTTATTTTTGCCAGCCAATCATAAAAAAATGTGGTCATTGATATCACTGGCAAAGATTGTCCATCTGTTGTAAAGAACAGAGTGCAGGGCGTTAATTATCTGTTGATGTTTGCGTCCTTAAACACCAGACAATGCAGCGTAACAACAGAACAGGATATAACTTTAACTAAAGGAAGGTGTCCACGCTCTCAAAATGTAGCTTCTGAGATGATGACACTTCTTTTGGTTTACATTTTCACTTGCTGCACATAAATTGTCATCCCTGGACTTATGGGGCCATGAATCCTCCAGCCATTTTACTACATATCACGATTCCTCCTGTTGAATCAGGCTTTATTTTCCCTTGATAAAAATCATAGTCTGTGTTGATTTGACTGGCTTTGTTTTCCAGAGACGCCAACGACGTATTTGATGAGACGAGCTCATCACCGGGACGACCGGCTACTGCGTATGGCTTCAGACCTGATGAGCAACCCTTCTATCAGTACTCATAGTAACACACACCTGTCATCATAGATCCATCTACATCCTGCATGTCCTCTTAAGATATGATTTCACAGCTCGAATCCTCCATGAACGAAGCTGTTACATTGGTATAGTACAAATTACAATGACGATAAAGGTTGAGATAGTTTAACTGAAATACTTGTAACGACCGATACAACCACCACTGCAGATTTATACTAGTTACTGAAAAAGAAGTTCAGTTTCATGTTTTTTGCACATTAAGCCTTAGAATAAGATATTTATGATCATATACGATGTTCTGCAGCATTATTATGACAACCGGTGCAGTCCTGAGAGCTGGAGCTCATTGCTGAGGTCACCGCTTGATGAAAACAGCGGAGGTCAAAAAACACAATAAACGCTGGTTTTCAAAGACGAGAAACTCAGCGAATGTTCAGTCATGTCCCGCCAGTGTTTCAATGCTAAAACTCAGAGTTAAACAGTAACATATGGCAGGTAAACAGATGTTTGTTTCCTGAATCAGTGCATCTGTGTTTCCAGTGCAGGTACCAGACGTGCTGGGCCTGTCAGAATAATAAACTTTAATAATGACTGTTTAATCTGCTAATAGCACTAACCAGTGTGTTCCTGCCCCTTATTATATGAAGTACTTTGTAACCTTAATGTCCTTATTTTTGTTGCCACAGTAACAGAATCACATTCGCTAATGTTTGTCTGTGTGACAAGCACAGCACACACTCTACAGTGTAGCCCACAGTGCAGTGTGACAGTAATCCTTGGCTTGTGAAACTCGCAATAATTGTGCGTGTTTCTTCATTGTGCAGTTGGTGCAGCCGTACTATGTTCATAATTATGGGACAACGTTGTGTTACAGATCTGCTTATTTTATGGACAAAAAACAATCAGTGAGGGTTAGAGAAAGATCATGGTTTGGGTCAAAAAAAATTATTTTCACGAGATCTTTTGCAGGTTAATGCGTGAGGTCCTCTGAACGTGCAGGAACCTGAGCTGATCTGGCAGGCCGAGCGCGCTTGGTACTTACACCGGCTTATGTGCTGCTGTTTAACTTTGTGTTTTAGTGTCGGGACATGAGAGGACACCACTAAACGTTTGCTGAGTTCTCATCTTTTAAAACAAGCGTTTATTGTGTTTTTCAATGGAGGTGAGTGCACATGCTCCTCCGTTGTTTTCAGCAAGCGGTGATGTCATCAATGAGCTCCAGCTCTCAGGACTGCAGCGGTTGTCATAATAATGCTGTAGCACATTGAATATGATCGTAAATATCCTTGTTAGAAAGCTTAATGTGCGAAAAATCAAACGTACCCTTTAGATAAATTGCAGTTTCATGCAGTCACCTTTTACTATTACATTCCATCATTACTATATCAAACAAATAAGTACACAAGTCTTCCTTCCTCTGGCTACAGTCTTTTTTGGTGAGTTTGCACTGTCAGCAAACAAGTGAAAGAATTCCAGTTGATGAGTTTTTGCATGTTTCTGTTAGTGTAATTATGATTATTAGTCACCTTTCACTGAAAAGATCATTACTTCAATGTGTTTTTACATTTAACTGTTAATGGTTTGAAATCCACGAGTTTGACTCATCTGATATTTTTTAAACATGGTAAACTATGACTGAAATTACTCATGGACAGTTGACTGCCGTTCATTGTTCACTGTACATACCTTTCTTATGTGTACGTCACTATCAAATGCGAACGTCGTAGTTGGTGGTGCTTATAGCTTAGGGTCCTTTCACATTCAAGATTAGTCTGAACCTGGGTGCTGCACAGCAAAGCCTCATTGATGTAAGACCAGAGAAGAACTTTAAAGGAGACTGAAGGGAGTTGCACGTGAAAAACACAGCGGCCCTGTCGCGGAAAGTTGAAGCAGACTCAGTTTTACTGAAACGCTGAACTCTGCATGTTACTGATGTCAAATCATAACAATATTACATTAATTTAACGAAAACTGTGTCACTGCAGAAGAAATGAGCCCCCTTTTTCCAAGTAAATACACAGTATGTCGCTATATATTAACTGAATGTTATGTACCTGCCACCAGAGACCCCTGACACTGTATTTTGTCCCCTCAAACAACATTGACCTAAATACAGTGCTCATTAAGATGGCTCAGCAGTCACATGTGCTTTGCCATCACATGTAGCAGGCAGGAGTTGGGCCAGAAATGGCCTGACAACAGAACTACGGTCTCTATTTTGTGGCTCAATTAACGTAAGTGGACTAACTTTAGGAAAAGGAAGGAGGCAAAAAAATCCATGTATCCTTGGTGGCCCAGATCTGGTTGTCTCATTGCTGTTTAAGTAACAAGGAAGCTCTGAAAGCATTGAAATTCTGCGTAGTACATACTAATAGTATGCAAGTTTTAACATGTGCTTTGCTTGGCATGGAGGATTAGCCTTTCTGTATGTGCAGTTATACTGTATATACTGTCACTTTGTAATAATCAGAACATATTTGGGCATTTAACCAGTTTGGAGAGTTTGTGTTTGTGCATGCAGGTTAAAGGAGAGTGCAGTGAGTTTATTCTGCACAACGTTTGCTCTGCATGTATGAGGCACTACATCAGTGCTTACAGTGCTTCTGGGTTCTCCCTGTTTTAACAGCAATGCGATCAGGTGGGCATACTACAAAGTAAGTTCACCTACCAGGTTTTCTGAGCATGAACTGTTGCGACAAATAACGGAAGCGCACTCAGACATAAATGGCTCATCATGATTTCACTGAAGGCTTCTTTTGTGGCAGGCATGAGGAAACGCTACAGCAACATTTATTACTTTAGTAAGAGCAAGAACGCCCTTAAAAATAAATATTCTTGCTAAATTTTTTATTTTACGTTTTTTGCATCACGGATCAAGGTTCCCATGGTGATTTCTCATGATGTGATACATTCAGTGCCACTGTCACTGCAGAGCAGAATTCGTTCGGTGGCATTGCTGACATTAAAGCTCTACAGTTTTGCCTGCAACATATTCGCTCAGCTGAAACTCCATATCGCTCATTGATAGACTTTCAAGCCAAAACTCTAAACATAACCTGTTCTGAAGCAGGTTACATCTGCACCATTAGTTGCCATGGTGATCTAGACAGGTTAAAAGAGTCACTTTTGTAACACAGAAAAGCTTCGACTCAAAATACCTCGCTAGTCGATGAATCTTGCTTCGTAGTGCACGCCACTGTCCTGTTTGTCACCAGTTTCCTGCAGAATTCAGTTTTTACTGTGTCATGGTTCACTGCGGTTATTCGTAGAGCTGTGTGGAGGCTTTTTACAAGAAGACCGGGACAATAACTGACAAGTACAATTTAAAAATACACAAAGAAATAGGGCTAGAGTCTCATTAGTTAAATACCAGAGCTGGTAAAGGGAGCAGAGGATGTTCCATTGAGTAGTTAACTGTTGAATGTATAAATGTGAATCAGTGCAGGATAGTTATCGGAAAACAAAAATGTATCGTGCCATTAACTAAACTACACGAGAGGAGGGTCACACATACTGTATTTGCATGACACTGACAATTACCTACATACTATTTTACTTATAGGCATATTTGCACATTAAGTTACATTTTGATAGTGGTTATAATTTGTTTTTTGTAATAAGTTATTGTTACTCTGTGTATATTGTGTTTTTTGTATTGATTTTGTTGCTACTAATCAAGACACTGTAACAGAAGCAAGAGCTGGAATATTGATGCGCTCCATCCCTCACTGTCTTTCATCTGCAAGTTCTTCAATAAAAAAGAAAAATTACAACATTTCACTGTTTTTAAATCTCACTGTCTTCACAATTACATGATATTGTGCAAACCAGATGTGTGTAGCATGTAGACCTGTCGGACTCTTAAAATGCATTTCTTTAGTCTGGTTTAGTGACAGTATTGTAGCATATTTATCAAAGCAGTCATATTTCATTTCATTTCACCTGTTTGTTTTCTTCCACAGGCATTGAATGTCTCACTTTTAGAAATACTTAATAATGTGTACTAAAAAGAAAATTTTGTCACATGAGCCATCAACCGTTTTTTCCAGGAATTAGACAAGGTGAAAAGTATCAGACAACCCCCTAAAATTAAACTGAGATAATGATTGTATGACACAGATCAACAGCAAATCTCGTTAGTAAAGCATAAAAACATTCAGATATTCACATTTGCCTGTAAAATGTTTGCAAAATACTTTTTTTCATAAATTGAATCCTGAGTGGTTTCTGCTAACTTGCACGTTTTTGCCCAGCACATTGCTATATTCAAAACATTCTACTAACTATTCACCAGTGACAATAGTGGAGATCAAGCCAGAGTTAAAAGGAGAGAATGTGGACTTACCATTCGTCATGCCGCCAGAAACACAACTGAATGCTAACGCTGCTGGAAATGGAAATAACTGTTTTGTAATGTGGTAGCCATATCATCATCACTCCAGTGAGAACTTGGCCGTGTGATAATAAGTCAGTGTTGGCTAAATCTCTGTAATTATCAGTTAATGCAGCTTTGAGATTATTTAAAGGGGCACTTTTGCTCCTCAAGTGACACATTTGATGTGTGTAAAATTGGGTCTGTCTGCTCTGAACTACTACTTTGCACTTCAGGCAAGCGAGCGCCATGTTTGTTTTGAGAGGAATTTCAGGCTCTGGTGGACCAAAAACCCCTCGTTATTGAAAACTAAGCAATATTAAATATATGGAATGTTCTGATACGATGGATAACAACCTTGGCCACCTGGCAAGTATTGTTCTTTTTTGATTACTACATGTAGGGAACAATAGGAGTCTTTCCACTGATCTGTGCGGTGCCGACCTGGGACTCGCGCAGCCTCGGTACAACACAACACACCATGTTAAAAAACACCTGACAAAAGCACTAAAACTGATGTAAATAGCTAATATCACAACACAATATAACAACATCCAATTGATTATTTAACAGCTTGTAGAAAACAAAATGTTATCCGTGTCACTCGTCTATCTGTAGGCTAGCGATGCAGAGCATAAGCTACGGCTGTGGCTTGAGTCCCTGTCTCGGGCGGTGAGATGACAGCGCCCCGCTGTTAGCAGTGCGGCTCCGAGCCTCCTGTTGTACTGCATCAAATGTTACTTGATGACAGTGTGATGTCATTTCAAGCGAAAGAACATCTCTGTCCACGATGCATGATGGGTCAGAATTTCAATTGTAATACGATATAACAATATGATGTGATAATTTTACAGCTTTATCCTCGGGTACGCAGAGCTGCCAGTGTAGCAATAAGTTTTGACCAACCACTTCTACTTGGTGAATATGTGATGTTATTTCAAGCAAAAAACATCTAATTGTCTCTTTCCTCGATGCACGGTGGGTCAGAGTATAACATCATCTAAATGATTATGTCACAGCTTGTGGAAAAATAACGCAAGCTGCCACACTTGCCTCCACTGTGCTTTGTACACTGAGCTGCGTTTGCAGCCCAAAGCTCAAGCACAATGCATCCTGGTACATGTAGGCACTACAAGAACGGCTGTGTGAGTGAGACAAACTCAGAAAACTCCGCTTTCTCTGTCAGTATAGCACAAACTGAGGAATTTATTGCTTCAGTTAACTACAATTACCATCAACATTGATTGGCCATCCACATGAAAAGTGGTGGATTTTCCCTTTAAGTATCTTTATTTTTCCATTTGATCCATTTCAGTGTTAGTAGAAAAAACAGTACATGTTAACAGTATAAGTTAAAAGAAGTAGCTTTAACATGTCAAATTTTCAAAGTTTAAACTAAATGTTGATCATTTGAAAATGTCAGAGATGTTTTGATACCATTTTTTTCCTTCCTGATTCCGGTTGGTGCACAGACTGCTGTATCTGCCATTTTCTGATAATGGTATCGTATCGGAACAACTCTAAAATGTAGTTATGAGAAACTTGTGTTACGGTAAAATTGGCATGACTTAACCTTCGTGGACTTTCTCACTTCCCCTCTCCTTCCACCTCTCTTCTCTGTATCATCAAACAAGCGACTGTAGATGAAATCTGAGTGATGGACCCTGCGGTCAGTCTGTCAGGGTGTTTGGCTGCTGGTGGGACAGGGACTGACCACCGTCTCCACTTCAATGATCTCACTCACAAGTTCTCTGATGATAGCCACATTGTCCAATGGCAGCTCAACAGCACTCTCTGACTGCGATTCCATTGGCTGAGGACTTTGGAGATCCTCCTCTCTCTCTTTTTCTGCCTTTCCTTCCTCGTCTGCATGAAACACTCTCTTTCCTGATTCTTCCTCATCTTCTTTTTTCTCAGTCTCAGGCTCACTATCTTTCTCCTCATTATCTACCTTGTCTTCAATCTGTGTGTGCTCAGTGGGGAACGTAATGGCGCTCTCTGCTGGAGCTTCAGGGGACGAGCAGCCTTCATTGACAGGTTGACCTCCTGTTTGGGCTGTACCTTCAACTCCATCGCTCTCTATCTCCTCTTCTTTCCCTTTTCTTGCCTCTGTCTCTTCCTCCCCTTCTTTGATTTCCCCCTGTATGTCTCTCTCCTCTTCTGCTGCTGCTTTCTGTTTCTCCTCTTCTGTTCTCTCCATCTCCCAGTTGTCCTTAATTTTTCCTGTCAGGTAGACAGCTCTGTCTGTGGTCTGCTGTGCCGTTGTCAGCGTATAAGATGCTGCCGAGTTACAACCAACGGCCTCGCTCAGTGACCCGAGGCTGATTTTCACCGGACTGTCTGTGCATGGTGGAAGTGCTGATGAGGGGGAAAGTTGCTGGACAGAAGCTGAGTCTTCTGTTTCATGATCTGACATTGCGAGCTCAGGTGTAACAGAATTTTCAGGTGTTGCAGATGGATCACTTTGAGCGCATTTTGCTGGAGGAACATCAGCGGACTGCGATGAGGACAGAGTGGACGTTGAGAGGTTTGGAGAGTCTGGTGTGGGATAGTTTGACTCTGGGCTTGTAGGTGCATCAGGTGGACCAACTTCAAGTCCTGTATCAGAATCTGGTGTTGTTGACGGTGCGTCAGTTCCAAGCTGGACTTCTTTTTGTCTTTCCTTAAAGTCAGAAATGCCCTCATTTGATGATTCATCGAACTGTTGTGTAACAACAATCACAGGAGACAGTAGCGCCGTGCTCGGGTTACCACTTTGAGTGGCACTGGGCTCTGAATTGGTATCAGCGGAGAGGTTTGGGTCACTCTGGAGACTAGCGTCAGCTGTGGCTGTTTGACCTCCCTCCTTCACTGCAGGAGCAGCTTCTTCACTGGGTTCTGCTGAGGAGGAGCCTCGAGCGTGAATGCTTGGGCTGCCTGGCACAGAGCGAGGAGGCGTGTTTCCCAGCATACTGTACTGACTTATGGCCAGATCAGAAGTGTCCAATAAGAGACTGTTGCTCCATTTACTCGCAGCACCCTGGACCGCTGAGGAGAGGCAAAGGGGTATGTTACAAATGAACTTTGGACGAGACAGCCATTTTTGATTTTTCATTCGTTAATTACCGGATGTTATTTTTTTGAGTAATTTAGAATAAATGCACTTACAGGACAGAGCTGCAAATACTATGAGGGACACAAGGATCATGTATGTTTAGGGAATTCGTGGTTTCTAATATTAAATTTCCATTAAACAAGTTTGCATGATGTTTTTTTTTAGGCTTGATTATGTCACAGGTGGCAGGGGTCGATACAGTGTAATATCGCGATCATATGATATCGATTCATAGACACCAAAGTGTCAATATTTTATTACATAAATTCTTGAAATGTTGCAAATACAAATTGAACTTTTTGGGAAATGGAATAATAAAATCAAGCGACTTGTCACTTCACTAGATGGTGCTAAGCGCCCACTATCTGCTGAGGTAATAGAAAAAACAAAAAAATTGTTGTGGAAGTGGGATGAAGAGACTAAGAACTTAATCTTGAAATGGAACAGATAATGTCGAAGTTTTACCCTGGGAAAATGATTTGCAGTTTAAAAAAAAACAGAAAAATCGCAATATATGATATTGCTGTACACAACAAATTGCAATATCACGATGATATTGCATTGTCAGGCCTCCAATGATTCCCAGCCCCGTAATAAATAAAATAAAAGGAAGCGATATTACATATTACTGCCAGAATTCTGTTCTGGAATTTTGAGGAAGGCATTAAATCTGCAGGTAACATTTTCTATAAAGCCTGTCTATAATGTATTATAATACATTATGACCACACTTAAAATGTGTTACAGGTGGTTAGGGTCTTACCATGATGATTGTACAGCACTATAAGTGCATATAAACTGTGTTCATAATGCATCATAAATGCCCACTTAAGTAAAGTGATGTTTCAGTTTTACCAAGCATAACTTTGATTATAGTTGGGTTTTGAAAAAACGAAAAAATTTTAACACTAAAATTAAAAGTAGGGGAAAGGGGAAGAAAGGAGGTGGACAAAAAATGAAACAGGTTCAACATAGCCTGAACTGTTTGAGATCCTCAAGCTGCTGTCAAACACATAGAGGTCAAAGGTCATACAATAGGTCTAACACAGCAGAACACTTCAGATGCTCTGACAATAAACTCACGTCTCCTAATTCCCACACAAGCTCGAATTTCACAAATTTTTCTGCAATCACAGAATTTGATTTAAGTGAGAACTAATATCAAGCCAACATGATCCGTGTGTGTGCGTGAGGCGTGCATGCGTGTCTTTACCTGTCTCTATCTCCTTTCGGAGGATGTTTCGCAGTACATCATCATAGACGTTATGAACCAGGATAAAACTGCTGTAGTCGGAGAAAATGTACTGCTCATACTGCTTCAGCTCCTGGACAGAGAACATGACACTTTGTAGACACTCTGTATTGCAGTGACACAAAGTATAAACAGGTGTGTGTGTGTGTGTGTGTGTGTGTGTGTGTGTTTAAATATATAAGAGACAGTGGCACAGATTGACTGCACAAATGTCTTTGACCTACAGATTTCCACTTGCTGTCCATCCTTCTGGTGAGAGCAGGCAGAGTGATCTCCAGTAAAGCTTCCTGATAGAGCCTCCTCTGAACAACTCTGCTGTCATAGTCCAGCTGCTGCTCACACACACACACACACACACACACACACACACACACACACACACAAACTTTATGCCTGCTGTGTCCTAATCAGTGTGCAATATGTGGAAAAAAACCCCAACATTTTCTGATCCTAGCTTGAACAACATTGCGTCTCCAACAAATTAAAATTATGCATTAGGGCGTATTACACTGCTAGCATATACAAATCGTACGTTAAAAATGTGCTTACACCATATTAACATAACATACATGTTACGTATGCAGGTTTTCTATATTGTATTGTACTTTCTTTTCAATTTAATAATGAAATTGATTTATTTTAAAACACTTCTTGTCACAAATTGATTTTCCATGTTGCTCCTCCTTTACCTTCAGCACTCTTTCTTTAGCTCTTTCCATCTTGACAGGAATCTGGGCAGGCTGCAGCCTGGATGAGGCCTGAAGGAACAGCTCCAAGGTGTACACAGCGCTGTCCAACAGCTAGAAGATACAGATAGCACAGTTTTCTCTTTATTTACTTACTTACTTTACTTTATTCTAAGTCACTTTGGACTGTGCCAAACCCAGCTGAAGGCCATGTCTGTACGTCAAACACTGCTTCGTACCTTCTCCATCTCCAGATGTGTAGAATGAACCAGCCTCTGAGTGCTGTTCAACCCAAAGCGCTGTTTCAAGCCCTCAAGCTTCTCTGTCAGGTTTGTCACCTGCCTGTAGCAGTTATCCAGACTGATGGAGCGAAGGGTGGACAAGGCCTGAAGAACACGCACAAAGCCACAATCACGAGCCAAACTCAGATAATCATGACTAATTAAAGGTCACTGAGGGGAGATGTAAGCCAATGTTTGTAATGAAGTCACCATTTAAAGGGATAGTTGAGTATTTTTGAAGTAAGGATGTATGAGGTACTTTGTGTAGTCAGTCTATGACCGTTTGCAGATGGCGATCGGCGGTGTCACTTTCAGGAGAAGTGAGGAGAAATCTCTGCAGCTGAAGTCAGCACTGTACTGTTGCAGTATGAATGCTTACCTAAAAAAAGTCAATACTTGATCAATTGTACGCTAACTTTGGAATTTTTCAAAGCTTTGGTTTGGAGACAGCTGTTTATTTTGGCATTACACCTCACACTGTATCACTCTGCAAGTCAGCTGTTTGGCTCAGACGGTAGCCAGAATCAACGGCTGACTGACAGCAAACGAAAGCGGTGAAAAAATACAGTTGAACACATATTGATCTTTTTTAGGCATTTGTGTATGTGGCTAAAAAGCGTTTGTTTTGTTTTGTTTTGTTTTTTTGGCTGACCCTGTCTGCAACAGTACAATGCTGAGTTCAGCTGCGGAGGTTTCTCCTTCTTTCCTAAAAGTGACACCACTGATCTCCATCTGCATCTGCCTCCAAACACTTTTTAATAACAGACCAATTCTCAAAGACAGATATTCAGTTCAGTTCAATCATGGTGCAGCATAAAAGAGACAAACCACAAACGACCAGCAACAAATAAACAAGTTCCCAAACACGAGCACACACAGACACCACCAGTTCTCTCCCACCTTCATTACCTCCCCTGTTCCTCCGTTTGTGTGTGTGAAGGTGGAGTCCATCTGTGTGCGCAGCGTGTGTTGCATCCCCTGAATCCCGGCACTTATGTTTTCTGTGAGCACTTCAAGGATGGAGGACACGTAGGGTGCTACAGACTCACTGCACACTTTTTCTGTTTCTTCACATATACATGCTGGAACACACACACATCCACACAAAATGTTGAACAGTGACTTTTATGGCCCCAAATATGGATTCAGCAGCGCTGTGTTTACCCCCCAAAAGCAGCCCTTCAAATTCAATCCCTCTCTGTGTGTTCAGACTTTAGAGGTTAATGATCGATGTGCCGTACCTCTGACTTTCTCCTCCAGGAAACGGCGAGAGGACATTATCTGATCCAGGTCTGATCGAATTAGTGCTTGATTGGCCGATGCTGTCTGGCGACATTCCTCCCTCAAGACCTGCAGACTTGCAGCAAGTTGATCCAGCACTAGGGTGTAGGTTGCTTGCACTGTCTATCAACACATGAGCACATGAATGCGTAATAGTTTTATACCACTGAGTTTGAGTGAACTTTACACAAAGCAAAATGAAGTGTTTACAATTTTTAAAGCTGCAGAGAAAGACGCGTGTCTCTGAGCTTTATATCTTAATTCTCACATTTGCTGTGGAAATTTTTTTAAGTCTAATTCTAAGAAATACAAGATTACAATCAGAACTTGGCAGAGAAAAGTTAAACGATTACACATTACACTGATTCTTTTGATCACTTGGATCTTCAAAACAAGCTGTAAGTACACATTTTTAAGATATCACACTGTTGAGGCAAGTGTGCAAATAATTTTGGAAACCTGATCAGTATTGATTTAGCACTGTTCTGGTTCCACCACATTCTGAGGAAAGCCTCTGACTATAGTTAATGTACGGAAACAATAATTCACATTGACCTTTGCTGGTGTTCAGGGGTGGGTAGTTCCTACACTTGATTGTTATTTTTCATGAGTACATTAAATGGGTTAAATGGTAAATAAGCTGTATTTATACAGCGCTTTTCTAGTCTCTCAACTACTCGGAGTGCTTTTACAACAAAAGTCAGCATTCAAACTAAAGGTAAGATGGCTTCTCTACAAAGAGCCATCCTGCTCATGAGGAACTCACACACACACACAGACACACACACACACCAATGGCACAGCCATCAGGAGCGATGTGAGTTTTAGTTTCTTGCCCGAGGATGCTTTGACATGTAGACTGGAGGATGTGGGGATCAAACCACCAACCCTCTGATTGGTGGATAACCGGCTCTACCTGCTGACCTACAGCAGTTGAATCTTGGATGTCATAATAATGACAATAACTCACTCTGTTGCTAAATTGGTCTGTTGGACCTTAAATAAAAAAATAAATGCCAAATTAAAAATAATTAAAAACATATTTATATGGAAAGTACGTATGGAAATGTAATTATTAACTAAGTTGTTGGTTTTTTTAAAAACTTTTTCTTACTTGAGTAACTTTTTTATGGGAGTACATGTACTTTTACTTTGAGTATACATTTTTTCGTACTTCCACCACTGTTAAATTTTCTGCCAATTCAGTTAGAGTTTGTGCTAAATTTGGATTGAAACGTGACAATTGTAAAACAGGTTTCATTTGAAACAAACTGCTACTAGAAAAAATGCTGTAATTCTTGCAATCTTAAACTCTGAACGATTACAATACAAGCCTTATGAAGCTCTAGATTCAGGGGAGTGTGTGCTTGTTTTCATTTGAGGTGAATCGGTCATTTAAAATGAATGAGGACGTCAGCACTGACACCATGTAAACCCCTCATACTGTATGCTGCTTTCAAGGACTATCAGAACAGCTCAGCACATACGAATGACCCAACAACAGTACAGACAACACACATGTGCAACATGACTGATAACTCGCTGTAGATTGAGAGTAGCTGATACTTGAAGTTTGCTGATATTGAGGTTATTTTTAAGGGTAATTTTAACGTTCTTGTCCTGTTCTTGTCACGACAGCCACCTTGAACTGCATCTAATTGAATCTGTGCCCTGTTGGTCTTTCAGATTAACCAAAGAGAGTCAATTATTAACACAAGATCATTCGCTCTTCACTGTGCCAGTGGTGTGAAATGGTATATACACTTCTCACCTCTTAAGTGGGCGGAGTCACGTCTCTCACAGAGACAGTTAAGAAACCTCCATCCCTCCGCTTCATCTGAAGTGTCAACTTTCAGATGAGGCGATTAACATCGTGTGAATGGATAAAGCAGATGGATTATGTTTTGATGTAAGTTTGAACTTTTAATTCATGGTTTCACCTATAAAACCATTTAATTGTCCGTTTATGTCTGTCGGAAAGCAAGATGGGAAGCACCGGTTCCTAAATCTTACGAAAGTGTGTTGCTGAGACAGAGACAGGTCTCGAACAAAGTAAATTTTCTCCTGATTTGTGTGTCTAAAAAACACCATTTTTGTTTCAGAATGTCCGGAAGACATGTGTCTTGTGAAAAATGGGTCCAATGAGTATCTTGGTGACGATGGAGCATAAGAGCTGGTCATGATCTGTAATCATGTTCATTTCTCCTGTAAGAATGAATGAACTAAAGGCTGCTCTCTGTCTTGTAAAGGGGCGGGGCCGTGGCGAAAAACCATGTGACACTGACACAGGAAATGAACGTGAGAGCGTCAGTGAGACGTCTTGCTGTCTGTCAACTGTCTCTGGTTTAACTCACTGTCAACCACTGCCGTATCCTCTCTGTCTTTTTGCCCTTCATTCTTGACTGAAGCTGACTCTGTAACCATGGCAACACTTCCTCCATCACCTGGGAGGCCAGTACCTGCACACATAAACAAACAATTAATAAGCAAGTAGACATAGACACATTTCCAAAACTTTGCACTGTGTGTGTTTGTGTGTATGTGTGTGTGTTTCCTGACTTTTTCCTCAGTGCCCAGCAGCATTTCCCAGGATTCATAGCATCCCTTGTCCTGTCGGTAGAACTGGAGGGCTCGGACGAATGCCTGGCTCTCATACGATGACTCACACCAGGGGTCTGCAGGAAGTGTGTGCAGTTTGGTTGAAATCACATTCATCCTTTTCACTACATTTCTCCTGAAGCTTGTGTGAAACTCGGACATCAGTATCTTAGTGCCACAGTCCGCGCAAGAACAAGAACATCTGACAAGATTTAGCCGTGACTCAACAGTTTCACTTAGAGGCTAATGTATGAGAAACAAGCATTTCTCTTTCTTTCTCATTTTAAAGTATTTATTGCATATTTGTCAACAAATCCCACAGTTAGACCCAAACCATCGACAAACAGCTCGCCTACACACCGCTCCATGTGTCCAGATTTTATACAAACAAATCAATAAGCCTCACTGTGGCACTAGATGACATGCTCCTGTATTTACATGAATAGACACAAACTGTAGCTATTTTGACTCGGTCCTATGTACACTGAGCTGCTGCCCTCTCTGAAGCACCAAATGTGTTAACCTGCAGCTGAAAATAGCCCCCCCACAAAGCCAGCTGTTCTTCCTGTCTGAATAAATTCTGGTAAAAGTTTTACATCTTCTTAGGAATCAGTGAACAGAGTAACATTGTTGGAGGTGGTCTTGAAAATCTCTCTAGAGGAGAGAAAGTAAAGTAAGTAAGCTGAAGTTTTTTTAATTTAATTTGTTTGCTCTACTATCACTTTTAACTTCATGCATATACAGTACGCTGTCACTGCTGTGATTTCTACTGATCAGACTTTACGCTAATCTGTTCTAATGTTGTGTTTATTGGTGTTATTAGTTTTCACATCTCAATTTTTTCAATATTAAAAGCTATTATTTCCTTTCTTTCATAAGGCATTTGGGCATTAATTTCTTACTGAACTGACGGCGATCATTTGAGGAACAGAAAACTCAGTTAATGCTGAGTAAGTTCCCTTTATGAATGACACTATTGCACCTAAACACTGAAATCATTTCCTCACTGATGTCACTGACATGTGATGTGATACAAAAGCCAGAAATACTGTTTAAAGTACAAAACTAATTCATACAGTTGACTGTAAACAAAGATCACATCACTACATGTTTTTAGTTAGTGCAAACACACAAATTCGTCTAATGCACTGACATAATTTACTCTTCAGTTATGTTCTGTGCTTCAAACAAATGGGTCTTGACTGTATGTAAAGTATGACAGCTGAACACACTGGACTGCACTTAAAGATCAATATGGCAATATATCGAAATATTTATTTTGTGATTTCTGTAACATGATACGTATCGTATTGTGAAGTCCTTTACGAAACCCAGCCCATAGTTCAATGACGTGAAAGAACACTAATCCAATTTATTTTCATACTTTCAATTTCTGTGTCCACTGTTTCTGTGTGTCCAGTTAAAGTGCGAGAGTGCACTTAAATTTTAGGTCATGGCAGCTACATCAGTGTGTTTCGTAATTTTCCGATGCCATTCAAATAAATTGGAAAGGAAATTTTGAATTCAATTGTTTCAACTCAATTTGTCAGTTAAATTATCAATATAATGTGATGTGATGTATGAAGACCACCCACATCATACACAGGACCTTGTATCTAGTTATTACATTTTCAGTAAACTATGTGGAATATCACAATATATCACAATATACAGCATATTGCAATGTATCGTGATGTGTATTATATCGTGAAGTTCTTGCCAATACCCAGCCCTACTGGACTCTGTGTTTATTTGCCTTAGATTTTATCAAAGTCGCTTTTACCTTCAGTACAACAAAATTATGTAGCAACAGAGAGCTGTTACTACTGGCCTAACCTTTTGCACTTAAAGCTCCTTACTGTGGTCTACAAGTAAATGCCTGGTTATAAATACCTTTAAATTGTATGCACAGGCTCATCTGCTGTAAACTAAATTAATGAAATTGCTGAGACTGAATCCAGAACAGCATCTTTTCTGCCAGTATGTGCAAACAATGAGCGGAAAAATGCTAAAATGCTCAGCAGAGCTGAAGGGGACTGGAGAGTTGGGTGAACTCGCGTCACTACGAGGAACTTTTTTCACATTACCTGCAATCATTTAACCAAGTGTTTATGGGAAAACAAACAAACAAACAAAAGGTGATTCCCACACCACACTTAAATTTAATTTTATCTGGTATAGTTAAAGAGAAAGCCCACTCAGTTTCTTCAATCAAATTATTATTATTACATATTACATTGGGATAATTAAGGCCAACACTGTGTTTTTGTATTATGGTGTCTTTAGGTATCAGATGTGTGCTGTTTCCTGTTTCTGTTGAGGATGGTTTGGTGGCCGTGCAGATATGACATGCTATGGTTTCGCAACCATATAAAAAGTAAAGAGGTTGTTTTTTGGTTTGTATCGTTGCTAACCACACAGGAAGCCGTATCACATACCACATCAATATTTTTATGGGTTGCTAGGGCAATAACCAACATGAGTGACATGTTGGGGGGGGGGGGAACAGCTAGAGCACCCAGCGGCAGCTGGTTGAAATAGTTTACAACCCATCTGACACTAAGAACTGTTGTAGTGTCAAGGCCAGTACGAATCATTAAAAGTCTCTCACCACCTCAGTCTTGGGATGGCAGTTATATGAGCCAAATATATTAACCCTAAAAATGAGCATAATATGGAGCAAGTTATGACCTCTTACTCTTCTTCATTTGTGGCCATACTGACAGCTGTTAAGCCAAACAAAATCATGAAACACTAAATTTGTTTGTATGCTTGCTTGTTTGTTTTTTCCCTGCATGGTATAGCTCAGCATAACTCGTCTCTACTCATTTCTTTTTCCAAAATGCACAGTACCTGGTAGCGGGTTCTTTTTTGTAACATCTCTATAAGTTCAAAAGAAGCTGAGTTGAGTCGATTCTGTGGCTTAAAAACACTGCAGACCATTGATTGGTGGTGTGGAATGTTGAGGAGGGGGCTAATGGTGGTGAAAAACAAGGGAATAAAAACAAAAGCGAGCAGAGAGGAGTCACATATAGTGGAAATTGGGCTTCTGAGTGAGATGCTATAAAATAACGATTATTTGATGGCCTGATTCTACACAAAAATCACTAGAAAAAGAAACAATAAACATATCCCCTTGTGAGGTACAGTGAGTTTACTTCTTGTTTTACTTAAAACCACTGAAATATTCATATGTGTCATGCTAAAACATTCTAGTAAAGAAAAGTCACAGTCGAGTCAGCTACTCGAAGTTATCTAAATTTGATCATGTGAGCTCTCAGTAACCACCATGAGCTCCGGATGGTACCAGATTAGCGGTAAGACTGCAATCGTGACAGAAAAACCCGAGTGTATTTAATTTGAGTTAAAAAGTGGCTACAAATTTAGCAGTTTTTGTATACAGGCATTTTAAAGTCCCTGTGGTTTTTTTGTGTCATGCTGCATTTTTCAAACATAAGTATATCACTACATGAAATAGAAGGCCACAGAGAAAATTTGCTTGTGAGCATCTGAGTTTTACCAATATTGCAGTGCCTAACGCAGGTCTCCAATGCAGATAGGAAGTGATCTCTTTCCTCTTCCTGTTGAAAAAGGAAGCAGGTGTGGCCTGTGTAAGGCAGGTGCAAATACACAGCAAACACATCTGGAGATGACACCATTGTTGAATTATCTTCTCCCTTTTCTAAACACACACAAAGAAACACACAGACAGTGTTACAGATGTGGATTTTTTTCTGGTTTGTGGTTAAAAAAAACAATGAATCTCTATGAATGATTACACATTTCTTCAGCTAACAAATACCAAAGTAAAGCAATACTTTAGGAATAGATGAACACTACCACTGAGTATTCTGGCACAGGTTTGCTCCAGGTGAGCTCTGGACTCCTCCTCTGTGGTGAACACACTGCCCCCCGCTGTCTGGAGGACCAGCTTAGCTGTACATCCACGATTGAATGACTGTAGGTGAAAACACAGACAATAACGCCCAGAACCAGGAGAAAACATAACATTTAGATCTTAAAACCATAACAGCGAAAGTGTGTTTGTGCGAGTGTTACCTCCATGTTGTCATATATTCCCACTTTGTAGTCTCTTCTCAGGACGACGTATCTTTCTTTGCATTTCTTTCCCTGCTCATCCCAGCAGGAGAGTTTTACACACCCTTGGTACAGCACTTCCTCCTGATCAAACTGTGACTGAACAGACACCATCACCACCCCCCGCCCCCCAAAACACAGAATTTAATTTACTGTTTAATAAACTACAGACTCTCCTGCTGCTTCCAACAGTGTGTATTTTGAGTAAAATGATTTTGTTTGCTGTTAGATTGGCAGCTGCAGCTCCTACCCTGTGTGTAAGCAACAGGCCCCTCCCCTCTTTCTTAGGCTCCACCTCCTGGTGTAAGTGTCCAAAGTAGGCTGTGGCATATTGCTGACGGTAAAACACACTGAAGTTCTGGAACGCACTGTCCACAAGTCCTGGATCCACACATACAAAAACACACTTTGAGTTTTTTTTTCATCGTCATCATCCAACTGGAGCTTTTAAAGAGTATAATTTCTCCCCCAAATAAATAATTTTCTCATTTATTTATTGCACAAAGTTTTTAGCATCAGTGGTTAATTTAGCATTAATAAAGCAAACAACTTTACTAAAGCTGGACAAATTCTTTTTTTTTTTTTTTTTTGAGCTGTGAGTTAAATAACCACCTGATAATGGCCACCATTACAGATTAACCCACACAGTATTATCGTCATAATTCAAAATTCACCTCCACTCTTCTTCACCTCTGAAGAGTATGTAAGCTTCTTTCAGCTTGTTGTTTTGATATTAAGGGGTTGTAACTTTGCTGTTTTGATTTGGCACTTTCATCATCCTTGTTTCTTGTTTTCAGCATAAGCATTAGTCTGATAAACCAAATGTACACGACCTGCTCCACACCAAATGACAGACAGACAAGTTAGCAGCTCTGTAGTGAAAATACCAGAGCATAGGCAACTAAAGAATTTCACATTTTTTGAGATGTGGACACAAGCACAACTTGTATTTAATGATAATGTTTCTTTGTGACAGCTGGTTGTGTAAATCTGTAACTGTTTGCTAACACTTTAGCCAAAACAAAGTAATAAGGTGAAAATTTGTCAATGACAGTGTTGTGATTTGACTTTGTTCCTCAAGTGACTAAATATAACTGGTTTCAGTGTAGCATAAAGAGATTCACAAACTTCTTTTTCTTTCTTTCATTTGCCTCCCTCCTGAGTTCCAGACAAGAAGATAGATCCCATTCTTTGGACTGTGTGTGCAGT
>JAQLOL010000004.1:1489853-1500612 GCA_029783665.1 Naso thynnoides
ATCCAAGTGTCCTGAAGCCTCGACATGCCAAGTTGTTTTAAAAACATCATTGTCACCATGTTTTTATTCTTGAATTCTAAGTTTTATTTTTTGTGTGTGTGTGAAAGGAGACTGGCAAATTTAAATTTTATCACATGCTGTGGTTTTTGTTTTTTTTTTTTCCTTCACATTGCATATGACAATAAACTTCTTGAATCCTGAAATTGTTTTTAGCCTCACTGTTTGCTGTTACCTGTGGCTCCAAGGAGGGAACCAGATTTCACCATCTGAAGCTCACCCAGCAGCTCCAGGAGGGACCAAGGAGAGCTTGTATATCTGCAGAATCAGTTGGAGGACAAGTCTGGTGTCTGCTGCTGGTACTGGACTTCTGGGTAGCGTGCATATACAAGCCTGTGTGTACCATGTTGGGAGCTTTAGGCATCAGTGAACAGTGAGGTTGAAAACATGGTGTTAATGATGTTATTCAGAACAACTTGACGTAATGAGGCTTCAGGACACTCAGATTGCTTCGGATGAGCAGTATGGAGGCATGTTATGGTTTTATTATGTTTTGGTTTTTTTGACATTTCAGTTCTAGTCGACATTCACTGCACTTGTTTAGTGTTTTGTGAAGTAAAAACTTCACCTGACTTTCTGTCGGCATGAGGGTGAGGAGATAATACCTGAACTTTCATTTCTGGGTGAACTATTCCATTGTGGTGTCATTTTTGATATGACCATCGATGGGTGTCATTTTTTCAACTTTACACATAGACCTTAACCCATTTTTGCCACTGAGGAGGCAGTGGAAATAAGCAATGAAATAATACTATTTCATCATTTTCTCAAGTTAAAACTGGAAACAGGAAATCAAGCTAGCTGTAGCATTGGACTGCTTGGTTAGCAACTCCGCTGCACCCCCGATTCCTTGTTTTTGCTCTGACTTGCATCTTATTTTGTTTGATGTTGCTCTCTCTCTTAAGTCCAGTTTGCACTAAAGATTCATTATGGGATGAATCTGTTGCAAGGAAAGTTCCAGCGGAGTAAACTAGTCCGTCTCAGCTCGACTCAAGCTGGCTGACAATGTTGCTAAGGCACACCACTTGTTTCAACAGCCAGTCAGCTCATAGTGACGTCACCTGTCACTAAGAAGCCCAGTGTAGAACGGCCAATGGGAACATGTGCTCTGAAATTACTGTGATTGGATGAAAATACCCCATCATGGTCTGAATACAGAGCCAAGGAGGGGTGCGGAGGTCCAGTGTTCTTTCAGATCACCTGAATTACAAAATGCTTAACAGTTATTATGGAATTTTAATGCAATGATACCAAAGATAAACTGCCTGCCGCAACTTTAATGTGGTGAACCTGTTAGAAAATAAAACATTCAAAGAAACATTAATATTCACTTGGAATCCTCTTTGTGTCCATCTGATGAATGGAAGTCCAATATTAGCTCCGTTCCTGACTAAAAATGTCTGGCTCTTTAGCTGCTAAATGCTCTATGTTCACTAACTAACTTTTGGCCACATCTGTCTGCTGCTTGGTGCAGAGCAGGGTGTCAGAGTTGAGTTTATCAGAGCTTTTTTCATTCAAAACAGCTGCCTGCTGCTGTTGGAAATGATAGTAATGTCATAATAATAATAAAACAAATTAATAATAAAACTCTGATTTTGCTTCTTTTACAGCTGCTCTAACTCCAGCTGTGGACTTACTGATTTCTGACCAGCTCCCACCTATGAGGACTTTACCCACCAAGAGTCCAGGACCTTCTACCACTGTGAAAGCAAAGCTAGATTATCAGGACCTGACAAGGACGCTGAGCAGGCCTGCACCCACCCAGCCACCAACAACTCTCCCAACAACCACTCAACAAACCACAACTACAACCAAACCAGCTCTGACCTCCATCAAACCAGTTTCTGAATTAACCACTAATATCCCCCCAGCAACTCCAAAACCCACGACAACCCAACCAATAACTACTCCCCAACAAACTACAACTACTATTCAGCCTACGGTGCCCGTTATTCAGCATACTTTCTCACCCTCAGATAGTAATATGGGTCCACCTATTGATGTGTCTCCTGTGGAAAAGTCTCGACCAGAAGCCAAAAGTCGACTCAGCTGGACAGAGAGCCCTGCTGACCAACCAACCACCACAAAAAAGCCTGGTAGAGAAACATATAGAACATATAATACAGTAGTTTATCTGTTAGTCAGTGCACAAATTTCAGGATTCGTTGCTGAAATAAATAAAAATGCCTATCACATAATAATGACTTGATTCACGGGGTCTCTTTTGGTGTGTGTTCCTGCAGCAGTGTGCAAGGATACAGTGGCAAGCATCTCTGAACCGGTCCAGCAGAACTCTTATGGCCACAGTGACGGGGCTTGGATGAAAGATGCTCGTGGCCATGGCAACGTCATCTATCTTACCAATGGTCACTATGGCAGCAACCTCCAAGAGTTCCGAGACATGGACACCTTCAAATCTGGTAAAGGGTTGTTTGTGTTTATATGTGTGTGGAGGGAATGTATCCAAAATCTATTTCCAACCATGCCAAGACATGAAACCATGTCCAGTTTACAGCGTGACGACATGACTCAGCAGTTTGGACTGTCACTTAGGCTCTGTTTCCACTGAGCAGTACAGTTCAATTTAAAACGTTACGGTACGCAATTGTTTGTGTTTCCACTGCCAAAATGTTACCAAAGAGTACCATAAACCATTCTGTACCTATTTTGGTCACCGTTTTGTTGGAGTACCAAGGGGTCCTGAAGGGTCCCAAGAGGGAGGAGCTCCACACACTGCAGTCCGTTGACTGCAAGCAGGCAAAAGCTGTTTTAAAGTGTAGTTGTGGAACTGTTAATATATCACTTCAGTAAGTTTTATGTTTTTTAAGGCAAGAATGTTACCATGAGATTCCAAATATGTGGTCAGTTTAACCAAATAACGCTTGTTTGTATATCTTTAACCAAGTTTCCAGACTTGTGAGGAGCTGCAGCTTGCAGTGGGACCTGCCACTTCGCTCGCTGTAGCAGCCCGGCTTGTTACGCTGTCACTCGGTAGAGAAAATTTAACTGAACTGATGATCTGTGCGGTGATTAAACACTGGCTGTAATGTTTCCGTAGCATTTTAAAACATGACGCAAACACGAAAGGATGCTTTGCTGCCTTTTCATGTTGATTCCTTGCAGTCACTTTAACATAACTGATGAAAAAAATATATCACATTCACTAAGCTGCTTAGATGCATCTTTAATGGTGGAATGTTGTCTTGCATGTTTTTCAGCACATTAGTTACGCCGTGAACTAATCAGTCCTCCTTCAATGCCAATATGACAACTTGAGAAGAATTTAAGAGGTTTTGTCACACATACATATCGCACATGTACGGTATTGAAATGTCTTGTGTCCCGAGGGTCACAGGTCCAGTTCAACAGTTTTCTGCAGCTTCGCAGTGGCAAACAGTGAACGACTGGTTGTATAGAGCAGTTCTAAATGTTCTACAGTAAACTCTATGAAAGAGAAAAAAGATTCCTCTAACCAGTTTATCATGCATTTCTTTATTCCAGTAAAGCCACACATGTATTTGTTTTATCTCCCCCAAAATATACAATCAAATACTAGTATTTTAATCACGATTAATCTTGATTAATCACAGAATTTAATAATGGTTTACTCCCCTGAAGAAGAGGAGGATCCCACCTAGTGTAGTCGACCAATGGCAGGCTTATAACCAGACCCTACCCTCTGTGAGTCGGACTACACCTTGATTTGCGGTCACGGTTACACGTGTCCTGACCTGCTGCATGGATGTCTTCTGTGTGCCCTTCCTTCTCAGGTCATGCAAGTAATTCATACAAGCTGCCCTACAGTTTCACTGGAACAGGCCACGTTGTATTTAATGGGGCTTTCTACTACAACCGTGCCTTCAGCAGAGACATCATCAGATATGACCTAAGACACAGATACGTAGCTGCCTGGACCACACTGCATGATGCTTTACTGGAGGATCAAGCTCACAACACACAAACTGAGGTGAGACCCATGGTACATTTTACGTAAGTGTGGTTACTGTGATTTAACTGCATGAGAGACAATATATGATGATTTACGAGTGGATAATACACTCGGGACACTTCAAAGGGTCATGAAGGGTCAGTGAAGGGAACAAGAAAACTACAAATCACTGAAGAGTTCAAAAGGGTAAAAAGTGAGGAGAAGAAACATCTGCAGAGGAGGTTCAGTTCAATCCACACCTGTAACTGAAATATACCTGGAGCACTAAACTAATTCTTTAAAGGAATAGTTTAACATTCTGGAAAATATTATATGCATTAAAAATAGAGAAGACAGGGGAGAACAGAGGTCTGCTTGGAGGGGGTTATTGTAGCTTATAATTAAGACTGGAAGTAGGGAAAAATCAGCTGGACTGGCACCCTGCAAAGAGCAATAATAATTTACGTCCCTCTTAAACTCATTTATTAACATGCTGTACGCATGTTGTATAAAACATCAATACAAACATAAAATTTCATTTTTTGATTTCATGGGGAGTTACTTGCTGTAACTATGCTGAGAAATATTGGCACAGAACTTCTGTGCATTGTTTTTGGTGGTGTGTTACTAAATGCAGCTGGTGGACACAGGATTTAGTGAAGGTCTCTGTGCTGTCATGATTGCACTAAACCTGGCAACCTCACTGTAATTAAAGGCTATTACAAACATACCACAAAGTCACATATAATTATCGTTTACAATAACATAAGGAACTTGTTAGCAAACAGTTTCACGTTTACACATCCAGCAGACACGGAGAAAAATTATCAGCCATTTAAGTAAAGTTCAATTTTTACCCTCCTTTTAGCTTCGTTTTGGTCCCCACCAACTGAAGAACAACGTCTGTCTCTTTGGCAGCGAAAAGCTCCTCTTCTTCACCCCCTAGGCTGAATCGCACCAAGAGGATTAATTTAATTAAGAGCTAATTAAGATTAGCTCTAATCAGAGTAAAACTAGGTTAAAAATGACTTAATCCAGATTTAAAATTAAGCAGAGCGCTGTTGCACCATTTTAGATTAATCTCGGCTTAGTAAAGCCATGATTATTTCTTTCACTGAGTTTGAACTGTGTTGAAATGATAGAGATAAGCCTACATATTAACATTAAAATAAATAAATACACGTAAATTCATAAATAATTTGCATGCTGTTGTTGACTTCGACAGTTTAAAAGAGTGGTGGGCAGGGGCTGTTAGCTGTTAGAACTGCTGCCTTAATAAAACAAAACATTACATTGTTGCTAGCTAGCTAAAAAGTTTTAGCTTAACGGAACCTGTGATGATATGCAAGAGAAGCTTAAATTTTTCCTCCTTTGAAAAAACTTGTTGGTCGAATTAATGGAACAATTTGCTGTTCTCTGTTTATCCTCTATGATTTAGCCAGAGTGAAAAAAGAAAGAGACTGCTCGTCCTGTTCAGCTCCAAAACAGTTTTATTGGTGAATCTGTATCTTTACAAAAAGTAGTCATCATAAAACTCAGATGGGTTGAGACTGTCTCTCAGTTTTTGTCAAGGAACTTGATTATTTTGGTTAATCCATCAAAAAAATGAGCCACTGTAGAAGTTAAACCTGCTCAGCTGTAGGTTTTTAAGTTAACTCCTGATCACCAAGTATTTGCAGCAGAAATAAATTTTGGTTTAGAGTAAAAACTAAACTGAGGTTTATAGAGAGGTTTAAATTTATTCTTTCTTATTATTAGACTATTTCTACTACTACTTCATTTTTTTGGTGCAACGACTGTAAACTTGAACAATGGTTTAATTAGTTTTAAAAGTTAAACCATGTTGGTGCAATCCAGCCTTACTTACTTTTGCCATTTAGTGCAGAACAAACAAACGAGTCAAGTTGTGAGCCATGAAACTTTGGCTAGAAACTTTCCTGCTAGAGCCTTACTAAAAACATAAAGGTCTTTCCTTTGTGTCTTCAAAATATGCTTTACAACCAAAACAACAGAGCTGAACAACTGAACAACCAAAAGTGCTGTAGTATGTATGCCAGGCCAGTAGTCGGCGGTGTAAGTTTTTAACGACATACCATTAGAGCTGTCTAAGTTGTTCACTCCCTGTCAATGCTAAGCCCTAGGCAGCCACAAATTAAAGAAATTCAGCCATGGATTGACTTCCAAAATTATTCTAGGAAAACCTGAATTCACCTCAGTAGACTGTTATCATATTCGACCTGCTTTCGGTGCACTGTGGAGTGTTAAATCAGAGTTTGGTAGTGGCTGGAGAGGAATGCATTGACTTACGCTAGCATTAGCATTAGCGTCATCATGTTTACAAGCACTCCATTTGCCAGTTTACACAGTTGGAAAGGAGGCTGTGGTTTTAAAGGATTCCACTCTGGAACCCTGTTTCAAACATTTGTGGTTTCAGGGACAGCAGAATGCCATTGTCATGTGAAAGAAAGACAGCAACAAAGTGTTTCGTTTTTGCAAAATCTTGTGCCGTGTAGACTGCTCCTAATAGAACAGGTGATGAAAATCCCTGTAGAGCTGAAGGAAAGGACAGAGTTGGGTGATGATTCTTTGTTCATCCCTACAAGCAACACCCTACACACGAAAAGTCAAGTGAAACACTGCCCCTAAAATACTAATGAACATTGCTTTAAGGCACAAAGCTTAAATACCGTATTGTACTTTTTCTCGGCCATATTTACCAGGTGGAGTTTGCTGTTGATGAGTCCGGCCTCTGGCTGCTCTACCCGGCTCTGGACACAGAGGGCTTCCATCAGGAAGTCATCCTGCTTGTCCACCTCCACCCCCGAGACCTGCAGCCAATACGAACCTTCCGAACAGGTCTTCGACGTGGTCGCTATGGAAACAGCTTCCTGGTTTGCGGTGTGCTCTATGCAGTGGACAGCATGGAGCGTCACTATGCTAATGTGACGTATGCCTTTGACACACACACACTCACACACACCGTGCCGAGCCTGGCGTTCACGAACATGCACTCACACACCTCCCAGGTGGCCTATTGCCCGTTAGATAAAAAACTGTACGCATGGGATGATGGACATCAGATGACGTATGATGTCGTCTTTGCTTATTAAACAAGGAATGGACTCAGTCAAGAAAGAGGACAGAACAAAGCTAAGGACAGAAGAAAGACAACAATAACTGAACAGATATTTATCACTGTTTTGTTTGTAAATGACTGTGGATCAGTCGAAGTGAATGTGGTTTTATGTTGATGTCAGCTGCTTCTTTGCTTCTTTCACCAAAGTTTTAACCAGCAGGAGCAGCACTTGTTCACAAGAGCAGCCAGAAAACAAATGGAAGTATATTCACATTGGAAAGGGACAAAATCCAGGGGTTATATGAATGAAGTTAATACTTGTATACACACATTACTCTTTTTCACCTAAAGAAAATTTACACATTTTTTTTAAAAACTGTGTGTTGTCTTTCTATGCATGTTCAGCCCTTGCTGAAGAACTTACTGTTTAATTGCCCACTGCTGAATTTAATTACTCACAAATAGTTCTAAAAATGCCCACTGTTGCTCTCTTAATCACATTCTTCAAGAGAATTTGCTTCCAGCGTTTGAGGTTGTGGAAAAAATACTTTTTCATAAGTATTAATCACTGTGGTTTTTCATACAGTATGTGCTCGCTTTAAATTCACATCCAAAAATACAAAGTTCATTGAACTTTGCCAATGAACACAGATTAGAGTTAAGAAGTCAGTGCTTGGTAATAAAAGGTATTACTGTCGAGTGGAAGTAATCTAGTTTGTACAAAATATTTGATTTCTAGCCCCTTGAGGTTATTGTAAAAAAGTACTTGGCATATTGAGGTTGAATTTCACAGAGTTTAGACAGGGGGAGCACCGTTAAGCTTGTGAAATGTAAAACCAGTTCTCTAGAGCCTGAGACAATGACACTGATGATGTCACAGGGTTTTTGTCTCAGCTTTGACTTTAAAACTAAAATAAATGCTGATTTTGTTTCTTAAAATTAAGATTAAAAGTAAAAAATCCTAACACAGAGTTTCACACCAGCTTGTTTCTAAACTTCAGGGTCAAATGGAGTGAAGTTACAAACTCTTGGCCAGACATCGATGTTTGCATGAAAGGATGCAACTGGTTCCATTGTGGCATGTGGAGGATTCACATCTGTCATGAATCGGTGCTTTTTATACAACAGTTAGTTCAGACCAATGCGATTGGACAAGAGGCATTCCGTGAGTACAACAGCTATGAGACTTTCAACCAGAGAAAGTTAAAAGAAAGCGAGACATCTCACTGACTGACCATTTCCTGTGTCATATGGTTTTCTTCACGGCCCCGCCCCTTTAGGCAACAGGAAGCAGTCTTGAGTCCATTCATTCTTGAAATGAGCGTAATCACAGATTATGACCAATCTTTTGGCCCATCATAACAGAATGTTCGGAAGATATGTGTCGTGTGAAAAATGGGTCCAATATGTATCTCAGACACAAAATTAGCATTTTTCAGACATACAAATCAAGAGAAAAATAACTTTGCTTGAGACTTGTCTCTGTCTCAGCAGCGCACTCTTGCGAGAAAAAGATGGATGTTTTTCCAGATTGTGGTCAAATGAGGATGAAAAGAGTGAAAGAAAAGAAAGAAAGAAGCATGCAACAAAGTAAAGCAGCTGGGCCTTATAAAGTAAGCAAGTGTGCAGGAGCATGACATTTGTTTGTGTTGCTTAGCAACAGCCCTGTTAGCGGTCCAGTGGCTGAACTTTTTGAACTTTTTAAGCCAAATAAATTATAAAATAAAAAAACAATCCTAATCAGTTTACACTTACTGTCAACTAAATGGAGTTTCAAAACCATTGTGCAAAAGCAAGGTCACACTCAAGGTCGTGCTGTTTTACTGAATATCGTCACTGGTGTGATGTGGTCATGAGGCTGCAGGGCAACAGCACAAACTCGACTGTGATATTGCATAAATAAATAAAACTGACTTGACTTTTAGGGGCTAAAAGTTGGGGTGTCTTGGCTTCTCCTGCATCAGTTTGAGCCACTTTTTTCCCTCAAGAACCAGAATAACTTTGCTGTTGTAGTGTTAGTTTATTAATCATGTATTCACAACAAAAGAAACACCCCACATATGCTGTGACGGCTTATGCAACAAAAAAAAATTGCCAGCTTTCCACAACCTCTGGTCATACAGGATAAGTGCCACTTCACTGAATCTTTGCTAAGGTGCCGGATGTATCAAAGTGTCCAAACTGAGAGAGGAGATTTCCGCACACTTAAAGTGTAGCGCTGCACAGATCTAAGTGGGTGGAAATCTCCTCTCTCAGTTTAGTCACAATCTCTGGTCAATGAATGTGTTGTACAGGTTGTAGGTGGTGTTTCACCTGCTCGGTGTCTTGCCTGCTGCACCTCCTCCGGTGCACTTAGAAATGTAATGTTGGTAAGTCAGAAATATAATGTTGGGCAAAACCAGACTTGTCTAATATACAGCATTCAGATTTAGAGTTTGAACCTCATTATGATATTGACTGAAGATACAGATAGTTTTTATATTAAGTGCTGCCTATAACACCAATATAATTTCTTAATGTTCAGTATGTAATGAAGCAGCAACCAATTTCTTTATTTGGTCAGTCTTTACTGTATGTTTTTTACTGTATGTCTGCTTTGAGTGCTGCATATTTACCTTCATTGCTGTCTAGTAATGTTTCCATCATAAGCTGTTAGTACAGGTGGTAAAGGCAGCGCTGACTCTGGCACAGTTTGTGCCTCACCACTTTCAAAGTAGCACACGCTCCACACTGCTTCGCCTGTTGAGAGAAAACTCTAAAGACAAGGTTGATTTTAACTGCTTTACTACAAGCTTGCTTTTTTGTTTTTGTTAATTTATAATAAAATATATATATAAAAAAATATGGCCAAGTGTCTTTCTTTCAATGCCTCTCTCTGTCTGTTTCTCTCTCTCTCTCTCTCTCTTTCTCCTGTGCTCATCCAGCCCTCTGTGGACATTACAGTTGATTTAGTTTTCCTGGAAGCAGCAGAGTCACTGGAAGGCTCCCAGGGTGGAAAATAAGCCCCAGCCAGATGCTGGTGAACCTCCGACTGGGAAAGCTCAGGACACAGAGCAGACCCTCTGTGTGTAAGACTCTCACGCAGATTAAGATCGCGGACTGGTGTCTGATAAGACTTCATCACAGAGAGCTTTTGCTTTCATTCCCTCATGGGTCAGTTCAGCACAGCCCAGTTCTCTTCAGATCAGATCAGTCCAAATCGACTCAAAACTAATGAAAATGCACTAAAAGAACATAACTCTAACAAATGAACACACAGGGAGTGAATAGCTCCGCTTCATGGTCAGTTCACTGGCGCTGCAGCCTCTGACACGAGGTTGATGATGAGCTCAACCTGCTACACAGAAACTTTCAGGGGAAAGATGAGTTGCAAAATATATTCACTCCTTATTTTAATAGTCCAATCTTACCTGTTTTTCAACAGCTGAAAATTATGGGATAACAGTTCTCACAAAGTAAGACAAAAGATGGACTCCAGAAAAGAGACGTTTTCAAACTAAACAATATAACCGACATATTTATCACAAATGCATGAATTTAAGTAAGGAATGTTTCAATAAAGCTCTCCTCTGGAGATGACATTAAAAGTTATATAACCACCATATCCATGTGGTTGTACTTGTGTGTGTGTGTGTGTTAGTGTGTGTGTGTGTGTGTGTTAGTGTGTGTGTGAGTGTTGGGTGTGTGTGTAGAGTGAC
>JAQLOL010000004.1:1518643-1537633 GCA_029783665.1 Naso thynnoides
AAAATTGCTGTTTGTAATGGAAATTACTAAGTTATAAACTACTATTAATACTATTACTAAGTTATAAGTTAGGTTTAATGGAGACAAAAACAAACATTTATCAACGTGATTATTTGGTATCATACAAAATACATATTATTAACATAGACATTAAAATGTTAAAATAGAATTAATGGAATTGACATAGAACTAAATGTTAAAAACACAGACTATTTGGTTTGTGTGATTATAAAAGTTATGTTGAACTTACATAAACTTCCTATCAGAGAAACATGGGACACATTAATTTCATGTCAGGCATACTAATGTTACTGTGTTTACTAGAGTCAAAGTTTTGAGTCCGAGCCATTTCTAAAAGTAATTTAAGTTGAGTGAGCAAATTGGGATTTACAGTCTAAATTAGAAAAATATATTTCTGCATGGTCTTGTTGTATCGATATCCAAAATATAAGAAGATATCTACCAGCCCAGATACACAGTGCCTGACCTCTTTTTCCTTCCTTCCTCTCCGTGTACAGGTGCCAGTGTATCAGTTTCACAGCCCAGGTCCCTCCAGCCTCTCAGGGCTGCAGCTTCAGGTTAGCAGCCATCAAGAACAACTAAGCAGCCTGCAGCGGGAGTCTCCCTTTCACTGCTGTTGTAGTTTTACATTAAAATCTGTTAATACTATTTTAATACAGATAAAAAAAGATGTGAAAAATCATTTTTTTATAAGCCAAGCAAGCTGAAAACAAGTTGTGTCTTTGAGTAGCTGTCTGTTCGAAACTTAGTGTAACTTTTCAAATTCCTGACTGATGTTGGATAACAGGTGTGTCGTCACAGTCGTCATGATTTTCTCCTCTTTCATCTCCACCTCAGGAAAACGTAAATCTGAGAAGAGCAGGAAAAAATCCAACAGTGAGAGCGAGGAATGGTTCGCAGGTAGCTGTTCTAAAGCTAACTTTGTTGTCCATCATGATAAGACAAAAACAAAACGTGTTAAGTACACAAATATTTTTACATCCATCCCTGCAAGCAGAACTGTATTTTTAATATGCTAATTAGAAAAAACTGAATTATTCACTGGACTAAATAGTCTGCTCCTAGGCCACGGACATCCCAAAACTCACTGCATACTAACTGTTTGTTTGTTTGTTTGTTTGAATGTTTTGAATAGTTTCAAATTAGTTGGGAAATCACACTAGCAAAGAACTACATTAGCTGAAGAGGATGCAGCACCACACAGTGTGTTTAACTGAGGGGCTCTACGTCAAAAGTTGTGTTTTGCCTTTTTGCCAAGAGTCAGATGAGAAGACTGATACCTGATATCATGTCTGTAAGTAAATATGAAGCTAGGTTAGTTAGCATAGTTTAAGATTTGTTTTAGATTTAGATTTAGTTTTAATAAAATTCTACCACCCATCCCCTCTAATATTGCCACATTAACATATTGTATCCCATTTGTTTAATTTGCACAAAAAAGTGGAATATTGTCATGTTGTGGCCTTGTAGGGGGCTTTTGTGAATGTGTTTCTGCATCATTTATTGTAATGATTAATTCTTTTATATCATTGTAATTTAAATGCATATGTTTTCATTCAGCAAGGGCTCTCTGCTCACAGTACCCTGGGGCTCAGTGTCCAGGTTCATTGAACCTCCCTAACCCGCAGACTGCCAACTCTGCTGGCCCCGCCCCTCCAGCCATACCAACCAGTCCACTACAATATGGTTTGGATCATTTCTGTACTTTTTATTTTTAAATTTCATGTTATATGTAGCACATATTCACTTTAAAACCTCCTCCCTCCCTTTAGGTGTTGGTAACATCCCTGTTGGTCTACAGCCCATGTCCAGTGGATCCTCTCATGGTAGATCTCCAGACTCAACAGCGCCTGGTTCCAGCTACAGTGCTCCCTCTCTGCCCAGCTACAGTGCTCCCTCTCTGGGTAACGGTGCTTCTGTCAGTCCCTCTGGTGATGGCGGAAAAGTTAATGTTCGCCTGGTGCTGTCACCTGGGGGAGGGAATCCATCTGGACCAAGTCAAGGTTAATTTAAAAAGAGATTATTTATATTTAATGTTTAATTTAGCAAATTCTGTGATTAATTCAGCTGAATTTGCGATTTTTTTCTCTTTATGTATGTATTATGAATTTCCTTTTTTAAAATTACAATTTGTTCTAAAAAATTGGAATATTACGACTGTTTTGTAAAACAAAAAAACAAACAAGTCATTTTTTATTCCATTTGACTACACAAAAATGTCACTTTGTTTTGTTCCCAGGTCTCAGTGGTCCTACAGGCTCCAGGCCGAGCACCCTGCAGGACATAGCACAGGGACTGGGTCTCTCTGAGGGGACGGAGACAGGTGGGACAAGTGGTCCTGTAAATGTGTGTGTGTGTGTGTGTGTCCCAATTTTTAAAAAATCTTCATCAAAATGTAACACTTCTAGTGTCTTGTGTCTATGTATACACTTTTTACAAATTTATCACTACATATCATATAACATGTAATCTTTTTTAGAAGAAAAAAATGTAATGTTGTTTTGATCCATTAACACAATAGAAATATCAAAAAGAACACGCTGGGTCTATTTTAACCCAGTGACTTTCAGTTTTTAAAATACATTTTGTGTGTGTGTGTGTGTGTGTGTGTGTGTGTGTGTACGTGTTAAGGAATCTTGGCTAATGTAGACCTGTGCAGCGAGGCACCCATCAATGGACTGACAGCTCTCATTAATGGGACCATACTGATATTTAAAGGTCAGTATCAGTGTATTGTTGTTGTTGTTTGTTCTTGCAAATGGTCATCTTCAGTTGCCTCAACGGATAAACCCTGTATTGTATCAAAGTGAGTGTTCTGACTCTTGGATTGAAAGATATCTTGAAAATACAGAAGATACATTATAGTGTGGATATATTTTGTATTATCTTTATGTATATATTGTGTTTCTTTAAAGTGTGAGTTTCCTGTCTAAGTGGTTACATGTGTCTTTCAGGTGAGCTGTTTTGGTCAGTGGACCCTGTCAGTCGCTCAGTTGGTCCTCCACAAAGCATCACAGACACTCTGGGTATCCCGTCTCCCATTGACACTGTCTTCACACGCTGCAACTGCCAAGGAAGCACCTACATCATCAAGGTACAAATGTTAATTCAGTCTATTATTACTGCCGCCGTCACATACAGAAGTACTGTGTCACCCTCAGTCTGCTTACTTATGTGCTAAATGTCTAACATATTGCTTGGATTATTCCTTCAGCGAATGGCACCACCTTTACCTCCACTGTCAGTACTGATAAAACTACAGCTGCTGTGTTGTACCGCAAAACTTTCTGCACTACTACTACTACTGCCTACACGCTAAAGTACTGCTATCACAACAACAACAACAGCTTGTATGTTTCACTTTTCCAACTGCTTGACAGTTAGTTAGTTGACAGTTAGTTATGCTAAAATGCTAATAAAGTATGTTTATTAATTAATTAATTACCCATTTCTTTGTCTTTAAATGTTTTTACTTTTTTTTTTTTTTGCTGCTTTAAATTATAAGACAAAAAATGACACCTGCAGTCAAACATTTATGTGCTAAGAATTTCATTTCTGACCAGTTTTCACATAAAACAGATTCACGGGTTAGTATGTCTAGAGGAGAGATGCAGCAGTGTTGGCTAAAACTTAAATTATAGAAATGTTTTGGAGAAAATCATTTCCACCCTACAGTCTATGAAAAATATCCTGATTTGATCTGATAATGATCATGATGATGATAATTATCAATACATGTTTACTTCAGAAAGCTCCCTTTGTGATTCTGGGGGTCAGAATGCAGTCAGCAGTTGTTGTCTTTTCTAATTGCTCCACAGGGAGACCAGTACTGGCGTCTGGATAAAGACATGCTGATGGAGCCGGGATACCCCAAACCTTTGGCCTCAGAGTTCCCGGGTCTGACAGGAAGCATCAGTGCTGCACTGACAGTACCAGCCACCGGGAGCAGACCAGAGACTGTATACTTCTTTAAGAATGGTGAGGAAGACAGTAAACTAATTAACTGTCCCATTTTTACACTCAAACTGAGTGCGCTTGGTTACGGACACATTTTGGTGACATTTTGCCTCGTGAAAGGAACATTTGCTATAGTGTTAAGCATGCTTTAAGTGGCCAAGTGCATGAAGATATTTAAAAGCAATTGGAACACTCAACCCCCTTTTCATCACACAGTAGTTTAATGCTGCCAAAGACAAAAAATGCATCTGATTGTGCTGGCATTATTTGGCGCTCTGCTTGGAAAATTTCTTAGGAGGACCCACCAACAGGTATGTTAAGATGTAGTCAGTTAAATTAAAATATTTTAATACCATTGCAACACTAAAAAGTATCAATCTTAAAAGGCAACATCAACATTAAAATGATAATATATTGTAAGATATCATATTATTGATGCTGTAATTACACCTCATATTTATGCTTCAGATTTTCCCATTTTCTTTTTACTTGGTCACTGGTGACCAGATTGTCCAGCCCCATCAACTGTAGTATGTGGTTATAATAAAATACTCCAAATTATTATGAATAAAAACGTCTCTGCATGTCAAGATGCAAGTAGTGATACATATGTGGCCACCGTCCAATTAAACGAAATGACAAAGGATAAAACTACTTAGGTATTCATCAGATGCTGTGTTTTTTGCAGTGGTAAAAAGGCTGTCATTCTCTACCCTTAATTTGATCAACTGGAGTGTTTGGGAAGAAACTTCACCAACGTGATGCATTGTGGGATTTATACTTGGGCCAATACCGCTCGGCTGTGGTCTTAGTGTAAATGCAGATGAAGTGCAAATCAAACACATTGCACTTTTGATTGTTGAAGAAATGGGGCACACTTGCAAACTGACACTAAGCGCACAAACATGCATGCCAAGCGCCCACACTTGTAAGTGTGATCAAGTATGCGCCATGGGACAGCAACAGAGACACAGTGGCACAATTTAGGGCAGAGAGAAAGGAAGTCAATTCACAATGTAGAAATAAGAGCTGCTAAAACTAAGGTGCAGCTGAGGTGGTATGACTCAAGATTATTTGTTGTTCATTTTATTACACAAAGTTGTGTAATGAAACAGTTAAAATTCCCTTATGCTGCTAGCCAACCATTACAATTTAGTTCATTAAAATAAATATAAGGTAAGGTTAAAGGTTAAGCAGCTTTATTGTGATTATTCAATGGAGCTATGTTTTATACTTTAGTGCTAAGAAGAGGTTGAGCTCAGCTTGAGGATAAAAGTCGTCCTTTTTCTGACCAGCATGTTTCTATATCTCTTTGGGGACGGCAGCAGGGTGAATGTGCTGCAGCTGTGGTGGATATTGTCTTTTAATATCCTATTGGTGATCAGCTCACAGGTTGCACTGAGTGCTGTACCGAATCAATCGATGACACTCAGCTCCTAAATGCCAACTGGACAAAGAAAAACGTCGTTGTGAGAGAGAAATTGTCGCAACTAGCTGTTTTGGGATTTTTTAACCACAGCCTGTAGTGACATGACGTGACCTCAGTGGTTGTTGTCCAACAGTTGCCAGGAGAAACTTGTCAGTTGCTGAGGAAGACTGTGAGATGCAGCTGAAACATCAGAGAGAACTAGTGGCTGGATCTGTGGGTCCAGATTTTCTTTGTGACACATGCTTTGAACCCCGAGCTCAGAACAGTTTACTTTTTTGTTGTACTGCTCTGCTTCCAGTATGAATGCATGGAATTGCATACAACTGCAAGCAAAGAGCTCTGTCATCTCTCTCCAGATGTATAAGTGAGCAAAAAACCCTCTCTGAGATGGACATACAATGTGTCGTTGTGATGCTGTTTGAGTTTATGTCCCTGACCCTTATCTCCCTGCTTGTCCTCTAGGTGACATCATGCAGAGGTTCACCTTCCCAGCAGGCAGCACTCCATCCTGCAGTGAGAACCCAAGGAGTTCCTCTCAGGGACGTTACGCTCGCCAAGCTGGTAAGTAACCCAACAAAGCTTTTTTGCTAAATTCTTGACAAGAAAAATGATTTAGATGCAATTTTAGCCAAGGTTGCAGAGTAGGGCCATGGTTTCCTCTGTCACGGCACTGTCTGTGACTGGCTGTCCTGTATGGCTGTCAGGCTAGGGGGTGGGCTTAGCCAAACACAAGGAGTAGTTCAGGTTTTAGCGCACTAAGCCCTATTATAAGGTTCATTACCATCACATACAACGGTAAATCGCAAAGTTATGTTGAATGGCATAGTCCTGAGAGCTGGAGCTCATTGCTGACATCACCTCCAGCTGAAAACAACAGAGGTGCATAGGCACTAGCCCCTTTTACACACAATGAGTGGACAGACTTTATGTTGTGCACAGCTGTGAGGGAGGGGGAGGAGTCTGGTACAGGAAGTAGCCTTCTAATCTGTGAAAAACACCAATTTTTATTCATTTATTTTTCTTTTTTAAATCATTAAACATACACGTGTACACAGTGAAAAACGCCCGCTGTAAACATGTAGCCTGGAGAGTTTTGTACACATAACTTTACAAACGATTGCGTTGCATGTTGTGCATTTTAAGCTTGAAGGAAATCAACAGAAGCAGCTCTATACTAGATGGATTTAGTGACTGTGTTATGTTATCATTGTCTGTGTTTCTGACCATTTTTACTCAGTTTAATCACTTATTAACTGTTTGGTGCGCATGTGGCAAACCTAGAGGAAACTGATGCTGATGCTGGTAAACCTCACAGCGGTCACATCTCCTTTGAATCTGCGACCCCGGCTCACTGTGGAAAATGACAGACTGACGCGGCTTAAAGACATGCTGGTTGGGTCTGTGTAAATAACATCAAAACAACAGAAGGCGGGTTATTGGTGAGCCTTCAAGAGCTACTGAGACAATCTGTCAAAAAATGCAACAAACGCTTGTTTTAAAAATGAAAAACTCACTGAATGTTTAGTGGTGTCCTCTCATGTACAGACACTAAAACATGAATGTAACCAACAGCTTATGACCTGGAAACGACTCTTTCAGCTGCTTCAGGAAACAGACAGACAGCTGTTTCTGGGTCATATGCCATTGTTTACATTCATGTTATTGTGTTGGAACATCATCTGACAAGGCTGACCATTCAGTGAGTTTCTGGCCGTTGAGCACAAGTGTTTGTTGTGTTTATTGACGGATTGTCTGAGAGCAGAGTGCTCCTCTGTTGTTTTCAGCTAACGGCGACATCAGCAACGAGCTTCAGCTCTCAGGACTGCACCATTTATCATAAAATGCTGTAGAACATTGTATATGATCAGAAATGTCTCTATTATAATGCCTGATGTGCAAAAAAACTTCTCCTTTAACGAAATACATGCGAGGGTATCCAAACCTCAGAAGTCCTAAACATTAAAGTCAAGTCGCCAGGGTTGTGGAGATGTGACACGTCAACAAGACAAAAACATCTGCTACAAAAGGGCGATGACCAACTGTGGTAACTTAGTCCTCTCCACTAACCAACCAGTTGAGTATTATCATAATCAAGTAATGAAACTTTTCTTAACGGGCAGTCGCTTTGCAAAAAGCAGGAAAATCTGAAATCCTTTTTCTAAATTAATTCAATAATTATCAAAGTAGGCTTTTCCCTGCCACTTATGAAATGTACTTTAAATGCTGTTTGTATTTCACATCCAGAAGTTCTTCTTAGTGGAGAAATCAACATCAAAGTGAGTCTGAAGGGATTTCCCACTCCAGTCACCTCTGCTCTGTCCGTGCCGAGCCCTCAGATGAGCGACCGATACGAGTACTATGTCTTCACTGGACGTAAGAACCACCAAGACCACAGTCTTGTTTATTGTCACTAAAAAGCAACAGGATTAAAAGCTTAACTTCATGACTCATTCACTGAGAGAGAGAGCTCCATTTCATCAAGTTTAGCTTTATTGCTTCTGAGGTTTTTTTTTTTTTTTTAATGCTGCCAGATGCTGACATGAATGTGTTTTGCTGGTTTAGTCCAAGTTGAAATCATTTCCTGTCTTCTCTGCAGCTCTTTTCTTCAGGGTCCAGATTTCAGGTAACCTGCCAGCACTGGCCAAACCTGACCCATCTGCGGCTGCTGCACCCCTGCCCATCTTCCACCCCGTTGCTATGGCAACCAACCTCGCCAACATGGCAGATCAGAATACTAACCCTCCCCAGCCAGTCCCATTCAACTCTATCAGAGTTTGGCTGCGCTGCCCATAGGGACATCCTGAATGGAGACAGAAGCCTTGTGTCTGTTTCTTCTCAGTAAATATATCTACTTAACCAAGAGAAGCAATTTACTATTTTTTCCAAACATGTATATCATGATTTTTCTCTCAGAAATGATTTTTTTCTTAAAGTAAAACACCACCCCTACAAAACAAATAGCTCAGAGAAAATGTTTTTTACTCATTTAAATGATCAATCCCTAATCAAAATGACTGCAAATCAATTGTCAACTTGAATCTTTCAGCACTAAAGTAATTGTATCCAACTTGTTCATCCTGTTTCAATTTCTATTGTCAAAATAAAAAAACAGGATAAAATGAAAATGCTAAATAATTGCACCGGTCATTTAAAGCTTTATGGTTGATCGGAGGCTCATTGCTCTGTCTGTTCACACTCATTTGTGGTGAGATAAAAATCAAACTTGATATCAATGCTATCATCATCATTTGACTTTATTATTAAAACGTGTATTTATGGCCCCAAAACAGAGCAAAGTGAAGACACTAACCATAACAAACCCAGAACTGATCTCATGAAAACATGAACAAAAATAAAAAACTAAGTAAAAACTGGATTTCACAATTTGACGGTACGTATCTCAGAGAAAAGATCACACACAGAGCGTAACACAAAGCAGTCTTGTTTCTCCTGTTACAGTGCAATTTCTGATTTTGATTAGAGAATAATTTATTCTTTAATTGATAATATACTGTCTCGAAATTTAACATGAAATAATCCAGGAACCAATTGTCGTCTTTTCTTTTGTGGTGAGATGATCAGGAATTCGTAATGGTGACATCATCATTAGGCAATGCCCCCTCTGCCCATGGCTCCGCCCCTTCCACCTCGGGGAAACGTTCCTGAAAACAGACAAGCCATTATTGATTGAGATGATGAATTTGATCCCACATCATCACTGCTCATGTTTTGTTCCAGTAATCTGTTCTCATGTGTATGCTGCTTACTGCACTTTAATAAAGCACTTCTTCATCAACCTTAGAGAGACTGGAGTGTGTTCTGTGTGTGTGTGAGTGTTTACAATCTTAGTAATTATCAAATGGAGGTTAAAAGTAGGTTTGTACCGACACAGATGTTGGTATCAGTATCTGCCTCCTGCTGCCTACATTTCTGGATTGGTAATAATCTGTCATTGCTTTAGTCTCCCTAAGTGATGTCAATCTTCATGTCCAAACTTAACCAAACAAACCATCTAGGGCAACTACTTCCAGCCAATCAAAAGCTGAGTGGGGCGGATCATGACTTCGCTTGGGGAAAAACAAAAAAACTGTCACACAGGGCAGCAGGCACTGTAAGCTCAGCCCTCAGTGACTGGTCTAGTGTCCTACCTCTGCGGCTGAGAAGCATCCTCGCCTCGCCTCTCCCTCCTCTGGTTCCTCTGCCTGACAGGCTGCTGACCAGCGACTGACTGGTCATTGTGCGCCGCTGAGGAACACTGCTGGTGTCTACGAGAAAAGCCAGAGAGCAGTGAGAGCAAATATTAGGCTTTCATTTGCAGAAGACAAGCTCGTCACGTTAGCAGAAAGCAGAGCATACAGAAGAACACAGCGAAGTACTGACATCTGTGATATCGACCAGTGGCCTGTTGAATAAACTTAGTTTAGGACTAGTCTTAAACTCTCAGGTTAGAGTAGTCCAAGACTGTTGAATAAAACCTTAGACTGATATAATTCACTTTAACCACCTCTTCCGCTGGCTAATGGCTTTTTCATACTTCAAAGACGTGTTGGGTGATGGTGTCTTAAGAAAAAAAAAAGATGTAAAAGGCATATGAATATGTTGTCCAACAGTTTCTTACATCTATCAGAAATGATAAGGTCACAGAGCTCATTTTGTCTCACAATTTGATTGGTTGGCTGGTTGGCTGAGAGCTCTGTCTTTGCCACAGAGACGGACACAATGCTCTGCTTCCTTTGGCGAGAAGTGGAAGAAAAGTAGGCTCGCTATGGATGATCGAGGAGTGACTGTCAGATGAGGTGAGAAAACATTTTCATCCTTACACATCACAGAGGGATTTTAAAGATGCCCAAAAAGGTGAACTCTTGAGGGGGACATGGACAAGGACATAAATTATTTTTCTTGCTCTTCTCTAATGTCACTCCGGTTTATCGGGCGCACAGACCACAATCTTTTCCTCCTTTGTCTCCTCCTCTGCCGTAAAATTCAATCTAAAATTTTCTCTTCCTCTGCCAAATCAAATGTTTTTCAGTATCTGGACATTTTTCATGAACTGCAAGTAGTTACCGCTGATACCACTAGACGAGGGGTCTTCAATCTTTTTCAGCCCAGGGACCCTTTGATCGATAGAGAAACAGAGCAGGGACCCCCAGATTTAAAAAAATTAGAAAAAGCTTTAAGACGAGCTAACTGTTTCTAACCTATTTATGCTCAGTCACCATCATACTTGTGAAAAGTAGCTTATTATTGCCCATTAATGTTAGAGTTTACTTTTATTTGAGTTTAGTCGATATAATTTTGTCCAAATTTTTAAAAATTCCCAGATATAGATGATTTTGATGCAATTTTTTTTGCTTTTTTGGGGTACCCCCTGCAGCACCTCCATGGACCGCCTAGGGGTCACGGCCCTCTGGTTGAAGACCACTGCACTAGACCATAAGGAGAAGCCATGCAGAACACAGTTTGCGCCCCAGAGGGCATCCGTAGCTTCGTTTAAGCATAAACGCATTTCTGTGGTTCGACACTTTTCTTCAGACACCTGTTGAAACATCTTTTAGGCATAAAACAGCCTTAAGCCTGAGGTGAGATCTTTTTTTGCCAAGGCAACAATCACTTAGAACACAAGACAAAGACACAGCAACATTTACTGTTTTCCTCGTTAAAAGACAAAAAAGAATATTTTACACTGATGTAGGACAGGGTGATGCATGGCAAATATTTGGATGTTAGAAAAAGCACCAAGAAGAGAGAAAGTCTTCAGGGACAGAAACAATCCACCAGAGAGGTCCAATCAAGAGCTAGTGGAGAGATTTCATCTTCCCGAGAAACTATCATTCTGTCGCTTAACAACTTGAGGCAGCTGATTAAAAATACTAAACAATACTTTTTCCGCATTTTATTCCTTCAACAGGCAAAGGATCACTGCTGACGTAACATGTGATGATCTGTTGCTGCCACCGTTAAGATGCTGCTGCGTCCGCCATGTTTTTCTTTTCTGTTTAGTATCTTACTTTACCCATGATGCTTAGCACGACAAGCTATTTAAGTCAATCTTTTACCTTAGTCACTCATAGACAGGCTTTATGCAACAGGCTTATTTCAGTGTTTACAAGTAAGTCTGACTTAAAGATAAATTTAAGTCCAGGCTGGGTTTAATTTTATGCAACTGTGTAAAGAGCAACAAATAATGTAGGCTGCTGCTGTCGTCTGCCTGTGCTGTCATCTAGTGTAATACACCAAACATTTCAGGAGGATCTTTTCTCAGCTGAACGCCTTAAGGCAGCTATGAAAAAACAAAACAAAACAAAACAACACGAAACAAAGCAAAACTGTCAATAAAGAGACTGGAGAAAGGAAGCTTATGGAGGATTTTGTGACCTTCTGTGAATCTCCCACATGGATGAAGTAACACACAGTTGCCTCTATAAAGCTTGAACTGAATATGTGTCAAAATTAAGACTGCATTGCATCTTTGCTATTTTATTAGTTGTATGATAAAAGTGTAGTTGTTCTGCATGTGGACTGAAGGGTCTGTGCACTGATGCAACCAAAGTGTTTCTGTGAACATGGTTATTGTTCTTTGTGTGAGAAGAAACTCAGTATCTTTGGGTTTAGGACTGTTGGTCAGATGAAAACAATTTCAGCTTCCTTCCTTTTGGTTCTGCCACGCTACAAACGCATTTTTACTGTTTTATGACATTTGATAGGTGGAACGGTTAGATAATGGCAGATTTCTCAGAAATGAAACTAATGATCAGCTGCAGCCATATTTGTTTTCAAACCAAGTCCATTGAAATAAAAAAAATGTGAAGTTTGTGTTGATGTGAGAGTTATCAGGCTGGAATGTAAAAGGCAACAGCCCGGTGACTACACTCACTGAAGTTCTGTTTGCGCGTAAGAAAATGTGGGTTGGGATTCAGAACAGAAGTGAGACTGTTAAGATCTAAATTATGATTGATGAACAAAAAAATTACCAGGATCTTGACTGGTAGATGGCAGCGATGCGTCAGTGCCCTGCTGTCCTGAGGTCTCCATGTCTGTCTGGCTCTCCAAAGAGGATTCAATACCAGCACTGGAAAACACACGCACACGCACACGCACACGCACACGCACGCACAAACACACACACCACACACACCACACACACCACACGAACATCCATCATAAAAACTACCATAATTGTGGGGAACCTTGAATCTGGTTATAGTAAATTGGCACAAAATATTTTAAGCACAAGTAAACCACAACATTAGGAGAAGTGATGTTAATAATTTTCTTCCAAATCGATTAACAGTAACTTCTTTGTAACATGTTTGCTTCTCTAGCAGAGGAACCAAATACTCAGTTGCCTTCTGCTGCATTAGCTTTCTCAAACACACTTTCCCCTATTGGACACCTCAGACCTGACTGTTCTTAAGTTGCTTACCCATCTCCTTCCTGCTCTATGAAGACTTCATCTCCATCATCTGCAGCAGAGGCCATTCCAGTGGAGGCGGTTACCATGGGAACCGACTGGGATGCCATGTTGTCACCACTGTCTGAGGGCAGAGACTCAGTGAAGACTGTCACTGACAGAGATCAAGAGACCATGATTTAGTATCTATGGTAAAAAAAATGATAAATGTTGAGCCGTCATCATGTGCAGTGTGTGTGTGTGTGTGTGTGTGTGTGTCTCACCTGGTGCAGCCACTTGTAAAGGTGTGGTAGGGACACTCCTTCCTCCTCCGTCTTCATCGTGAGCAGCCAGGAACAGAGGAGACTCATACATCCCCAGACCTACACACATACAGCAGCAGTATTACAGCAGGATTAAAGCCTGTTTTCCCTGAGTGGCACCGTTTGGTTTGGTACAGTAAGCATTTTTTGTGTTTCCACTGTCCAAAGCGTAGCAAATAACCGTGTATTCTGTACCTATTTTGGTCAACCTTTCGTTGAGGTACAAATGGACCCGAGAGAGGAGCTACACACACTGCAATCCACTGACTGCAAGCAGGCAAAAAACTGTTTTCAAGTTTTGTTGTAGAACTGTTAATATATAACTTGATATATTTTTCAGGTGCTGCAGCTCACGGTGAGACCTGCTGGTCTACTCGCTGCAGCAGGCTGACTCCTTACGCTGTCAGAGAGAAAATTAACCGATGAACCGATGATCTGCGTGGAGATTAAATGCCAGCCGCAATGTTCCTGTAGCATTTTAAAACATGAAACAAAAACGAAAGGACGCTTTGCTGCCTTTATAATGTTGATTCTTTGTCATAAGTTTAACCTCACTAGTGAAAAAAGATTTATCCACTGAGCCGCTCAGATCCATCTTTTAAGGTGCAACGTTTTCTTTCATGGTGTTCAATGCACGAGTTACGCCATGAATTAATCAGCCCGCCTTAAATGTCAAAATGACAACTTAAAGGGGTTTTAAGAAGATTTATTTGTCACATATACATATCGTACACGTACGGTAGTTAAATATGTGAACATAAACAATAATTTATTTGTGTTTGCCTTTCTTTCAAGATGTCATACACTTTCTGTAACAATTGGATCTTCAAAAACTATGAAATGTACTCAAATTCTGACATGCAGGTGAAATATTTTTCACCTGGACAAAAAAGTGGCAGTGCCCTTGTGGTGCACAGTACAACACAGCAACGCCCACCAAGTAAGAGTACGGTTGGCAGTGGAAACGCAAGCCAGATCCAGGGGAACCATTCTGAAGAGTACTGTGCTGTACCAAACCAAACTGTACCGCTCAGTGGAAACAGGGCTGTAATGGATCAACAAGGAACTGTCTGACACAAGTTTGATGCACGTGTGTCTATGTATCTGTGTGTTTATGTGTGTGTTTGTGTGTGTGTGTGTGTGTGTGTGTGTGGTACCTCCTTGAGAGGCCAGCTGTCCCAGGTCAGAGTGTGAGGACGATGTCTGTGGCAGCAGGTCCTCTGGAGGTCCAAACCTGAATCTGGTAGACAGACCTGCTACCTGAGGAGAACTGAGGAGATGAGAGACAGACAGGGAAGGCATATGAATCAAAGTAACCTGAAAGTAACCATTTCACTACCAGGGTGCTTCTTCTTTGCTATTTTTAAAGAAAACAGTCATTTGTGGCTAAAAATAAATAAATAACATTAGTGTGTGTGTATGCGTGCACAGATCTTACTGTATCGCCTCAGCGAAGCCATCATTGCGGTGTGGGACGACCAGAGTGGGAGTGCTGGGAACCATTCTGTCGTCATCATCAAAGAAATGTTGCTGCAACAAAAACACTATCTCACTACAGATGCAGACTTACTTCATCTGCCCCACACACAGCTTGATCCATTTCTGAGCAATAAAAACATTGAATTTATCAACACACTCACAAACACCCGCTCTCTTACCATGCTGCCTATTCCGGGAGTTAGTTGAGGTCCGCGTCCTACTGATGGTCTGCGCAGCTGAGAGGGCTGCCTCTGTTGGCCAAACACAAATCATCTGTCAGAGTTTTCCACACTTCAAGAAATCATTTTCTGACAAATAATCAAAGCAGTGATCTTTGAACCAGCAGTCTTTGAAACTTGGCTATTGCTGCTGTTTAAGACCAGGCTAATATTGAACTATTTCAATGTTTGGAGAGAATCCTGGTTTCATTTTGTCTGTAAAGCTAAGATAAATTCATTATCACCGGGTGATAACCAATCAGAGAGCTTGTTACATCTCATTACTAATTGGCATTGTTTTACCCCGTTTTACCAGCTCAAGGTCCAAAATGTCACAGAGAGGCTAAATGACTTCGCACATTGATTAGGAAAAGCAGCTAGGAAATGGAAATGAAAAGGGAGAAAGGAGTTGCCCCTTTAAATACCCAATGAAAACATGTATTCTTAATTCAATTTGTGAATTCAGTGATTTATTTATTTTTTTAAAAAACGGAATTTTCAAATCAATTTTTAAATTAAATTATTTTGGAATTCAATTATGTAATTTTCAATGATGTACCTATTTACTGTTTGAAAGTTTCATTTGTAAATTCTTTTCATGATTCCTTTATTTACTAATGGATTAATTAATGGATTTGACAAATAATTTATCAATTTCAGTTTTTAGTTGCATGATTAGTTTTATTAAAGAATTGCTGTATCTATGACCCTTGTGGTCCTCCATAGTGTGTGTGTGTGCGTGTGTGTTTGTGAGTGTGTGTGTGTACCTGTGTGTGTGGAGGTCCCAGCTCTGGAGCCGGTGGTTGGATGTGGAGACGTGGCGGTAGGGGGTGTGGGGGCCTCCGTGGGTGGGGCAGGCGGGGTGTGATGGAGGACATGGAGGAGGGGGAGGGTGTAGAGGAGGAAGGGGTTGGGGCAAAGTGTACAGCGTCTCTGGGGGGGTCGCACTCAGATGTGGCACTACTGCTGCCCTCTCCTGGAAGAGATGAGTGACTCAGGTTAGGTTCAACATGAGGACCAATCAAACCATTCCACGGCTGCGGCGGGGGCTCACCGCTGTGCGACCGCTCCGAGGGGCCCTGAGACTCTGAAGAAGTTCCACACACAGTCTCCTCCGTGACGGGGACTTCCGATGGCTCCATCTCCTCTGCCTCTCTGCTCTCCTCATTACTCTCCTCTCCTCTCATCCCGCTGTCACCAGCATCATCTTCATCCTCATCGTCCTCTTCTTCCTCTTTGTACTGAGGCAGACACAGAGAACGGGGTTATTTCCACTTAATAGATCAACATAGCTGACAACATTTTCACACTCACTGATCAAAAAGTACCTCCTCCTCTTCCTCTTCCTCCTCCTCCTCTTCTTCTGCTTCACACTCATCCGCCTGCTTCTCCACCCCTTCTTTACTCTCGCGGCTGTCGCTGTCAGTCTCAATCACGATGACATCTCGAATAATTACGGAGCCCTGAGAGGACATCTGATCTGAAGGGACAGACTGGGACACGCCTTCTTCCTCAATGTCGTCTTCAGCTAAGATGGGGAAACTCTCTTCTGGAAGCTCCTGCAACCCAAACACGTGACTGTTACCAAGTGTTTTTAACCACTGCAAGTTTTAAAAACCATCATCTTTCCAATAATTAAAAAAAAGGAAAAAAAAAGCATTATAAAAAGATTAAAAGCTGATATCTACAACTACATCGACTAAAGTCTGCCTCAGAAGGCAGCAGCTAACAGCCATGTTCACTATACATCAAAGTCAAAGCTTTTTACGTCTTTCACAACAGTCAGGTGTCCATATGTACACATGAACTTTTTTTTCTTTTTTAAACTGCTCTAATCATTCCTGTTATTCAAACTAGACACACAAAGATTTCTTTCTGATATATTTTCAAAGTGATGAAGGACAGAGTCCACACTCCTTATTCTGTGTAAAATGTTTTCTGAAGTTTGGTTGAACCCGAGAGGAGGCTTGAGTCATTTTAGACGCAACAAACTTTTTTTGGATTAACTTGGACTTTTAAAGCTTCAAATCAACTTCTGATGTTTAGTAACAGTATGACATCATTTACTAAACTGTAAACAACAAGACTCTCCTGTCCACATACTTTTAACCCGACAGTGTAAAAAAACAGTTTGTTGAAATCTGCTGACATCTGCCATCTCATCACAGTTTCTCTTGTTGAGAAGCTGAAAATAATGAATTTTAGTTTTTACTTTATAACATTTAAATTATTTGTTGATTACCACATTGTTGCAGATAATTTTTCCTGTCTATTAACTAATTAGTTACTTGGTTGTTTTAGGACTAGTCTCATCCAGATCCACTATGATCCATTAGGTGGTCACTCGGGAGCTTGAGTGTCCTGAGAGACAAAATACCATTTCTATGACAAAAAATGTGTAAATTAAAATAAACTGTCAAATCTCATTAGGAACGGCCAGATTTAATCGCTAATCTGCATATTAGTGAGAACTCAAGCAGGTGTGGAACTGTGGGAGTGCTGTCAGGTCACAGGTGAGGAGAACGATCATATAAAGGTGTTTGACATCATGCAAAGTTACATTTGTTCAACTGAAATGCAACTTGTCATTTAAAAATGTGGAGAAAGATTGCAGTGCTGTGCTCGCAGTGCAGATTCCTCAGCCGGAGCCCCTCTGTGTGGTGAACAGCAGCAGGACGTCTGCTGTCTTTCAAGCATCCATAGTGGTCAAACCCTCAAGTGACAAACAGTAAGGAGTTCTTTAAGCAATGCTATGCAAAATAAGCAATCAAATGACAAAGTTCATTTTGTTTAAAAAAAAAAAAAAAAAATCTGAAGTTGCTCTCATTAATAATCGACCTGACTGTCATCTGGTGAATCCTGCGGTTCTCCCTCATCCCTCAGCTCTCCTTCAATCTCTTCATCACCCTCCATCTGAAACACAAGTTACACAACTGAAATCCCACAATCAATAAGTTAATACATACAAACAATACAACAGATGATCATGATGTCCTGACATAAACAGAAGTTGGGGGGGGACGACACGACACTTGACCCAGCAGCTTGTTTAGTGCCGAGGTCTTAAATCTTGGTTGTCTTCCTCAGGAGACACGAACCTGAATGCTCTGTGTAAAAACCCTTCTGCCATCATTGTCTGTCACAGGCCTGTGCTGGGTTTTGATAGAAGTAAGCCGTTAAAAGAGGTCTGTGCAGAAAACACAGTGTAGGTTTTTGTTCGTAGTTCGGCTTTGGATTTCTCCTGTTGACACCAACACTATTGCTAGCTGATGCGACTGTTCTGATTCATAATGTTAGTCAAACTAAACGGTGCAACAAAACTTACTTCATCCATCATTGTAACTGGATGACAGTCCCGTGTATCACTGTTCTGGCCAGGGCTCACCCATGCTGAGGGTGGGGGCACGCATCGCAAGCAGCTCACTTTACTGACACCGGCGCCGCAATCGAGAAGGAATTTCTGAAAGTTCCATATTTGGCCTTTTAAGCTGGACAGTCGTCGTTAATGCTTGGATAAAGGCTGAAGTGTCAGTGCAACACCACAGTTAGCTTCAAGTACAGCTGACGTCTGACGTCTGCTGGGACTGTGGGGTAATTTTTTGCCTCACCATTAATGACTTTAATGCTAAAAATTTAAGGACATCAGAGAGGTTTCTAACAATGCTTTAAGCAATTGGTCTCCATTTGTATTTTTGCTATTACCCAACAGGAGTTCCTCCTGTATGTGACAGCAGTAAAAAAATAGGATAAATTCAGTTCATGGAAAAGCTTGTCTATCTTTAGTGTGCATTGAATTTTTATAGTTAAGTGTGACTCCACTCTCCCACCGAGAACATAAGCGTCTGAGTTTTCTTTGTTCGTGTTTACCTGCAGAGCTATTGTTGGTTTTAGTCGTAGTTTTTTAGAGTTCGGAGGTGTGTGTGAACTCTCTGGTCTGCTCTCCTCCTCTTCATCCTCTTCCTCTCTGCCTCGTTTGGAACTCGCTAAAATCACATGCACGCGCACACACAGAGAAAAACAGAAAATTCAGTTAAAAAGTAAGTGGGAAAAAAAACCTATTTGTCTGAGCATGTTGCCACCGCAGCCATCAGTGTGTGTGTGTGTGTGTGTGTGTGTGTGTGTGTGTGTGTGTGTGTGTGGTGGTGGTGGTGGTGGTGGTGGGGGGGGTGGGGG
>JAQLOL010000004.1:1547073-1567814 GCA_029783665.1 Naso thynnoides
TGTGGAAGTTTTGCACGAAGAGAGTTGAGGAGAAGTGCCATGTCAAGCAGCATGTTCGTTTACAGCGGTAAGAACAATAAAGTCGTTTAATCTCTTCCCTCACTTTTATTCATCTGATGGCATCAGCAGCCTCTGATCTTTACGGAAATCTCTTTTTTCTCCTGCATCACTCGCTCTGCTATCTGCTGATTCAAAGAAGCTGACTGTCACCTGCACACCGCCACTGTCAGGTTAACTGATTGACTCATTTCTGAAAAAAAAGACAAGATGAGGAGAGAGGAAAGAGCTCCGTCTAAATTCTGCAGTGCACGCCTCCTCATATTTTGATGAATTAACACATCTTAGATCCTGCTAGTGCTATATATATATTCACATCAACTCTCACAAAGCATCTAAACATTGTACTTTAGCCTAAATGCAAAAAAAATCACAAGGATTTTAACTACAAGAGGGATGAACACTGGGAAAGCAAAGCTGACCGGAGATTTCAGATCATCTGTCTTGCAAAAGAAAAAAAATATGCGAGTATCTTGGTTTAACACTGCAGCAAACGCAGAAAAAAGTTTCAGTTTCTCCCGAGATGCAGGCCTGTGTGTGTGTGTGTGTGAGTGTGTGATGGACACGGTCTGACACGCAACAGCTGTCAACCAAACAAATTCACAGATCCGTTACATTAAGGATTATTTGGAAAGGATTTATAAATAAAAGATCTCCAAATATATGTTATTCAATCATTGAACAAGCTGTTTAATTTTTATTGGTACAGCAACGTGATGAAAGTTATTTAATTAAAGAAAAGAAAAATGGCTAAAAATGAATAATTGATTTTAATATGAATTTAGTATTATTCAGTGTAATATTTGTCTTGATTTTTTGATGTACACTTTACAGCTTTGTTCAGTTATTTGTATTTTGCAGGTATTATGTTCAGTTTTTATAATTTGTAAACAAGAACTTTGTGGTAAGGTTCAACAATTTTCATTTTCGACTGCGCACGTTCCTTTTCTCCTTTTTCCCTTTATTTTGGGGAACTTTTGGATGATTAATTGGTTATTGGCTTTTGTTCCCGATTTAGACTATTGGCAGTATCGGTTATCGGCAAAATCCACCATCGGTCGACGTCTAACTAATAGAAAGCTTGTTGAACGGCTCTGTGTGCACGTTGAGGGCAGCGCAGCTTTGCAACTCGCTCTGAGGTGCTGACAGTAACAATAATTATACATGATGATTCCAGCAAATAAATATGTGAGTCCAAAAACTGATATAAAGTGACACGCAGCATTTTGTATCCATATTTTTCAGGTTCAAATTCATCCATTCTCCGCTGCACGGCCCTCAGCGCGGGCACGCAGCGCTTGTCTTGTGAGAGTAAAAAGTGCTGCAGGCCTACATGACTGACACGTTGAATCTCACAGCGTATAAACAGCAGTGACCAGCAGTCACGCTCATGTTATGGTACACACCTGCATGAATATATCGACAATCGCCAGCGGATGGGCTGACAGTGGCCGGGTGGAAAATGTAAAATATGGCCCAACCCCGGTACAGACGGACAGGTGGTGGCTACTTTTCTATAAGCTGTTAAATAATCACATAAATGTTCTTGTACTGTGTTGTGATTCAGATTCAGCCATTGTTGATGTTCCGCACAAACATAATGATTGGTTGATGCCTTTGTTTGAAGTGCGAAAGCTTAAATAAATTGACCTCGATGCGAAAAACTACAAGGTCACTTTTTTGCAGAGTGACATTCACATTCTGTGTGACAGTATAAATGACCAATCAGCTGTTTGAAAAATATTATTAGCGTGTGTGTAAAGGTCTTAAGTGTTTTGGCAGTCTACTTCTTTCATTCAGCTTGATGGTGTGTGTGTGTGTGTGTGTGTGTTGTATGTGTGTGAGAGTGTGTGTGTGTGTATGTGTTGTTGCAGTGGGTGTTCTACCTCGCCAGTTCAGTCTTCAGCTTGGCCGTCTCTTCAGCGAGCTGTGCCATGCGTCTCTGCTGAGCTTCTCTCTCACTGGCGATTTTCTGTCTCTCCTCCACATCTCCGTCTTTCTGTTGGCTGATCAGTTGCTGCAGAGGAACAGCCATTCATGTATAAAATGTAACAGTACATGCAAAACACTGAAGAAAAAAATCTAAATATGTAACAATGAAGGTTCTAAACAAACACACACACACACACACACACACACACGCAGCAGTTACCTGTGTTTTAGCCTTCAAGCGTTTGAGGTCTTCCTCAAGGATCCTCTTATCAGCCTGCAGGGAGCCATTTTTTTCTGACAGCTGAGACAAGGAGTGATGTAGTGGGCTGATGTCTGACTGGAGTTTGGCAACCTGTCAAAAACATAAACATTGTGAGGATAAGCAGCACAGGTATTAAAAAAAGCTCTCAAATGCAACACAAGGTAACAGAAAGGTGTTTTAATGATAGAAAAATGTGTATTTTATCTTTCACTCAAAGTAGGGCTGCATTAGAGCAATAAACTGTGCTGTGCTTATCCCCCAACTGCATCAACTTATTTCTGAAGAGATTTTTGAGGGGCTTTTTGTGCCTTCATTTCTTAGATACGACAGCCGAGGAGTGGACAGGAAACAGGGGAGAGAGAAGGAGGAAATGACACGCAGCAAAGGGCCACAGGCTGAATTGAACCCGTGGCCGCCGCGGCGAGGACAAAGCCTCTGTACATGGGACGACATGGGGCGCCACACCACCTTATTTCTGCCAGATCCCAAATGCAACACAATCACAGCATGTGTGATGATTCTCATAGTTTCTGTGTTATAACTCACATAAATGAAACTAATCACAAGTTTGCAGGCTGTGCATGGTAAAAAAAACACAGAAATGTTTGCTTCTAAATGTGTCTTTCAAGTTTGCTATGCAAGTAACAATCCCACAGAAGTACAACTGACATTGACGCTCCTTGCTAAAGTTTTAACCTGACTGAGCTTCAGGGACCAAATGAAACTGAACAGGACAGACTTCTGTGATAGTAGCCACACATGTCAGTGAAAATAAAAACTACGGCTAACAATGAAATAAAGACACAGATCAAACGATGACTTGCAACCCTTGAATCTTACTTTAGCTTGAGCTTGATGAAGCTCTTGTTCCAGTTTATCTCTGTCCATTTTTAGCATCCTGTTGGTTTCTTGGAGAGCCCCGATAGTCTCCATCTTCTTCAGCTGTTCCTCCTGCTGAGCCAGAGTCTTCGTCATAGCCTGAAACAGGGAAGGACAGTTAACAGTTAAAACTTGCTCCCCTCGCTAGTGAGCACAAACCTTTTATTTTATTCAAAGCTGAAATATGTAGCTCTAAGTTATGAGAACAACATCAACATTGTGTTTGTTTCTGATTAATTTGCCTGAGTTTCAATTTAAATTTAGAAACGACAGGCAAATTAATCAGAAACAAACACAATGTTAATGTTGTCCTCATAACTTAGAGCTAATCCCACCAATGAGCCCCCCAAATTCACGATGGTCTCATCCACCTGCAGTCATCATCACTTCGTACCTGCATTTTCTCCCTCTCAGCATTCAGAGCTTCCTGTAGCTCCTTCACTTCTCTATCTTGGTGTTCCACTCGTTGTTTGTAGCGAAGAGCTTCTCCCTCACATGCCTCATACTGAGCCATAGCAATCTCTTTCTCACGCCGCACAAACCTACAAAACACACACATGCATGTTTTCACATCTGTTGGCAGCCTAAAACAGGTTTTCAAACTGAAGGGTGGGCCCCGATGTAGGGCCACAGAGACACTACAAGTGGGACAAGGATGACAAGTAGAAAAATGTGCAGTGACACTAAGTTGAATGTGGACCTGCATGATTTATGCAGGGGAAATAATCAAAAAAAGAGAGCTGATGCTTAAATACTGATCTTTATTTCACTAAAGGTAAACTTAGATCTTTTTCTAATCATATCATTGAATGACACAAATTGGATGGGGGTGGGTGTCGTTAACTTTTCCTGACATCTCAAGTAGCAAATGCTAGAAAAAAGCCTAACCCTAAAGCTGAGGTAGGCAGTTTATCTTGGGTGTTAGTGGGTGAAAAATCCCATAATAACCTTTCAGCATTTTGCAATTCAGATGGTCTGAATGAACACTAGACTTCCGCATCTCTCCTTGGCTCTGTATTCAGAACATGACGGGACTTTTGGCCAACCACAGGTTTTTTCTGAGAGTGTGTGTACCTATAGGCATCTCTACACTGCACTTCTTAGCAACAGGTGATGTTGCTACGAGCTGATTGGCCGTTGAAACAAGTGACGTGCCTTGTGATCTTAAACTGGCCTCTGGCAACTCGATGAGCTCAGTTACAGATGACACCATCAGCCAGCTTGAGCCGAGCTGAGACAGACCAGTTTACACCGCTGCAACTTTCCCTGCAACCGTTTGATCTGTGAGTTTTTTGTGCAAACTGGCCTTACAGTCCTCATTAAATGAAAAATACATTTCCCCAGTTTTTATCATGTGTCTATGTGTCTCTTCTTTGATTGAAAGATGTTTTTAGTTTTGTGATGACTCATCCTGCACTCGGAATTTCTAATTTTTTTTTGTCCAATGAAAATGCTTTCATGATTTTTTTCAAAGAGTACAGACACAAGTCTACAGTTGACCCTGCATCAGCCCGTTTGGAGGAGAGGGGGACTCACCACTTTCTGGAATTAACAATGGCTGCTATAAATGTGTTTGTTAAACTATATCAGTCGTGAAGTCCTAGACATGTTAAAGTTTTCAAGTTTTTGTCAAAAACATCAATATGCAGAAGCACATAATACTCTGACTTCTGTTTCACAGGGTCTTTAAAAGAGACAACAAACAAAATAAAACGCAAGTTGCTTCATTAGGAGTCTCATGCTACAGCTAGCTTAATTTCAAGAGAAAGCCTACTCAAGTTTCAGGTTAACCTCAATTCACACCTCACATCACATCTTACTTAAAACTCTGACCAGGACCTCAATAATGATGTTTCGGTGCGTTAGGACCAGACTTTGTTCCCTTGAAGATTTCTGATCCCAACAAGGATGATATTTATACTGGAAAAAGTCCCCACGAGGTAACACACATGGAAACACACTTCAAACTCAACCCCAAGAAGTTAACATTTAGTTTTCTATGTGAACAATCTCAAAGATCTTCTCTCAACTTCATGCACTAATGCAAACACACAGCCAGCTGCAGTGTTGTCTTATCACCTGAGTATTTCTATGATCTGCTCAGTGGTCTTCCCTTCCTCAGTGAATGACACGTCATGCTGCTGCTGCTGCTGTTGTTGCATCTGACGACTCCTAGAAGCCATTTCATCCATTTGTTGGTGCAGAAGTGCATTCTGCTTCACCAGCTCCGCACAGCGATGACTCTGATTGGACAGATCCTCCTGAAGGAGATACATAACACAACATTAAACTCGAGCAATATTTCATCAGCTGTGTCTATCAGACACTTTGGAAACTTTGAAAGTCTACAAAGGCAAACAATCTACATTTTACTTTATCTCACTCACACAGAGGAATTTAATTAAGACCAGCTGTCTGGAAGAGAGTTGATAAAAACTCTTTTCTTTTTGAATTTACAGAGCTGCTTCAAAGAACTCAGTTTTTCCCTCTACCTTCAGTTTTCTCTCCTCTGTGTTCCAGGCTGTAGTTTTCTCCTGCAGGAGGGAGGAGGTCTTGTTCAGTCGCTCTTCTAACTGCTTCTTCTGTTCTGCTTCTTGCTGGGATCTTTTCTTCAGCTCCTGCAGGGCCTCCACATCAGCAGCATGAAGCATTAACTCCCGCTCATATTTAGCCTGCGCCTCTGCAGCTAGCTTTATCTGAGAGGAGACAAGTAGATCCCACACAGGTTAGCACAGCTTTCAGATCCTGCCCAGTGTGACGCTCTGTGTGTGAGTGTGTACTGAACCTGCAGCAGGCTGTCCTGCACGGCCTTTTGCTCCAGTGTCACAGCAGCAGCAGCTCTCTCTAGTGCCTCCTGCTGTTCTGCCTGGCTGGCCTTCAGGCTGCGCTGCAGCTCACAAACCTGAACAGAAAGCAGGAAAAATTATAGACTTAACTTTGCATAGGCTGAGAGGTCAGTGCCAAAATACACTTAAGTTAAAAGCAACTACAATTGCTAGTCTTGGTTTGATTGGTACAGTTTTGCGGCTAATTCGGTAAAATCTGGTGTACAAGACACACTTTTAATACTTTTTTCATCTTAGAAGTGGGGCGCCTCCTAAACACCAATGCGACCAATATACCAGAATAAAATGCAGAGTAATGTATTTTATAGCGTTATGGTATTTTAACCAAAAGATGGCGCTGTAATTAAGCTAAAGCTCTGTCACAGGCGTGCACTGTCACGTCCACCAGTGCAGCCAGCACCGTCACGGTCACAACAATCATCACGACTGCACTAACGTTACCATCTAGCAGGATTGCAAACTTGACATGGCGTCAACAGACGGCAGAGCCACACAGCGGCACAGAAAGTGCACACTGTGGACTCTGCAGTACGCAACGAAAAATTGTTTGGATCGACTTTTAGTTAGTAAAACAAATGTTTCTGTTATTTTGAAGCAAGAGATGCAACGTTTTTTTATTTTTAAATGTTGTACCCAACCAAGCCGTAAAGAAAAAACAGAATAATTTGTGTGTGGTCTGAATGTGCTTCAAGTGAAAAAATTAAAATAGTATTGAAATAACCTGTATAGACCTTTTTCTTAATAATTAAGCATAGAAATCCTTTTTCCCCTCAGAGAGACAACCAATACAGCCTGTGTCTTACATAGTGGTGCAACTTATACTTTACGGTTTATACAAAGTATCAGATCTGTGCACAGACTGGTGAACTGGCCAATAATAATTCCAGAATTTTCAGGAGTAATGCAGGCGTCAAACAACTTTAATTTTTTATTTGCCTTTATTGCTAATACAAGATTTTATTAATTACAAAATCTGGTTGAAGAACAATCAAAAAGAGATAATAAATGTATGAAAACATTTGCAAATCTTTACATTTGCCATTTGTGGAACATCTAACATTTTTACTTGATAAATGACTTAAAGCTGGGGTAGACATCTGGAAATCAAGCTTATTGTATCATGAGACTCCTTAGGAAGATATAGAGCAATATATTGCTATAAGATTTCTGATGTTAGCGATAACATCAGTTCTATCAGAACTGGACAGTATTTCTTTATCGAAAGAGGAGCAAAGAACGACACTGAGGGCTTTTCTTAATGGGAAAAATATTTTTGCTTTTCTCTCAACTGAGTTTGCTTTACCAAATGGCTCTGCTGGTCATAGGGTTTGTTGATCTGACTGGGTGAAGGCAGTCCGCAATAGATGGTGACAGACAGATGGTTAATTCAATGACCTACCCAGCATTTTTCTCAAAGTACCTGCCCTTATCCAAACAGTTTCCAAAGAAGCCTCTCCAGATGGTTATGTGTAACAAACCGTCAGGTGCAGCCAGGTTAGAGAGAGTGAACCCAAACACAGATAACGCTGAGTTTCCTAAAAACTGAATGGAGCTGAATGGAGCTGCAGATTCAGCTCATGATTTAGTTCATCACTACAAGTAAAACCCTCAGCACTGTCAGTTTTTCACATTGGCATTTTATACGTTGTCATGAAAACATGACGTATGAAAATATAAAAGCATAGTCACTTTTGGTTATTTTTTTGTTAATTTTGGTAGTATTTTATGTTTACCTGTGCAATCAAAATCTAAGTGAAAATGTGAATCTAATTTACTGACTAATGGAGAGACAACCTAAAGTCTTTCACACAACCGGGCAGCAGCAGAAGGGATTTGTGACTACAGCATAAAAAGCTGCACAGCGATATGCACACAGGTTCCCTTGAACAAATGCTGGCAACATGCTTACTTGTTTTTCGACTGCATCCACGGCCTGTCTCCTCTCTTCTTGCTCCTGCTGCTTCATTTTCTCCACCTCTAAAATCCTCTTCTCCAGCTGCTTCTGCACCTCCTCTGACTCCTTCAGTCGGATCTCCAGAGGTGAACGAGACTGAAGGAATGTGTGTGTGCAAAGTGTGTATGAGTAGTAAAGTCAGTAAAAGTGTATGACAAGAAACACAAGGTGTTAATAACTTACTAAGCATGTCAAATAAATCAAAGAGCCGTACCTCCTTCTCTTTCTTCAGACTGTCCTCCAGAGTCAGCACCACAGCTCTATACTGCTCCACACTAGCATTAGCATTCTTAAGCTGCTCTGCAAGTTCACTTTTTTGTTCCTCGGCAGTACGCAAGCGACCTTTCACCTCTACAAGCTCCTGCTCTGATTGGTTGGTCTGCTGGGAGGCTGTTGGTACTGGAGAATGTACTGAGGGTAAACAGAGACAAGGGACACAGTGAAAACAAGGACAATTTTAAATTGAAATTTAAATTAATTTGCTTAGAGAACATAAAAAAAAAAAAAAAAATCCTGAAAATCGATTTTCTCTTTAATGCGGCAGCCTACAGCTCTCACCACTCTCAGCTCTGGGCTCTTATCATTTATGAGTGAAGTTTGGTGAAAGTTAGGCCGCGTTCAGACGAGAGCAGCCCAACTAAACATGGAACGGTCTTTCCTTTGTGTCTTTAAAAAAAAAATCTGCATTTACACCAACAAGCGAAAGCGCAGTAGTATGCATGCCAGGCCAGCAGGCGCTGGTGTAAGTTTGTAATAACATACCAGCTGCCAAAGTTGTTAACTTCCTGTTGCTGCTAAGCCCAAAGCAGCCACAATTTGATTAGAAATTCAGCTGTAGTCTGACCTCTAAAATTATTCTAAAAAAAAAAACAAACCAACTCGCTCAAATTCACCTCAACAGACTGTCGTCAAATTTGACCTACTTTGGGTGCACTGCAAAGTGTTTAATCAGAGTTTGGTAGAGGCCAGAGCAGAATGTATTGACTTGTGCTAGCATTAGCATTAGCATTAGCATTAGCATTAGCATTAGCATTAGCGTAGTCACCGCTTTCACAGGCTTTACGGTCTGCCAGTTTACACAGCCGGAAAGACGGTTGTGGTTTCAAAGATTCCACTCTGGAATCTAATTTGAAACGTTTGTGGCTTCAGGGGCGCCAGCACGCCGTTGTTGTGTAAAAGGAAGGCTGAACCGCAACAAAAGTGTTTCATTTGATGCAAGCACTTGCATCGTGTATACTGCTTCTTAGGCTGGTACTTCAAAAATCCAAAACTGGAGGATTCATCTTTGTTTGAACAAACTTTTATTTTAAAAAAAGGTTTAGTTTGGTTAAAGCTAGGTTTGCACTTTATTCCCAAAAGAATTCATGTTTGCTTGAAATACAAACAACGTATTTGAAATAATTCCTTTGTAGTTTAAAAAATTTGATTTAATTTAATAAATGAATATGGTATGAAAAACATCTGGGATTTTATATCTTGGCCATATCGCCCAGCCCTACTGTTAACACTCAGTGACAGCAGTAGTCTAAATCCTGTGTCAGCCCTCCTTTCACCATTTGTTTTGCTGTTTACCTCTAACTGGTGCTCTGAGGCCTGCAGCTCTGGTAGCTGGCGTGGTCGTGACAGTCTCAGAGGATGAAGCAGAAGTCAGCTGGGCTCTGAGTGCTGCCACCTGCTGTTCGGAGCTGCGCAACAGGTCCCTGGTCCTCTGCTGCAAGGTGTTCTGGGTCTCCAGCTGTTTCTTAGCTTCTAATAACTGAGCCTAGTGAGGAGTTGGAGGTGACGGAGGGATACAATAACGAGACAAAATTACATGCAACGTCCAACAACACAAAGAAGCACTTAAAAATACACATGCATTAAACAAATATATATTGCATACATCCATGGTGCGTCCGAGGTTATGTCTCTGTGCTACTTCCTGGTCCAGCCTGGTCTTCATCGAGGACAGTTCTGCCTCCAGCTGCTCGATCTTGTTGTTTAGTCGCTGGCGAGTGTCCGTCTCTGTACGCTCCATAGTCAGCTACATCAATACGACAGGAGGGGAGAAGAACAGGAGAAATCATGAGAAAAATAATATTTAAGGATTGTATAAATGTTTTCTAACTTTTAACAGCAGAGACCGTCAAAGCCTGAATCATAACGGCTGCAATAAGATGACACAGGAAATTCATTTTACCTTTGATGAATTTAAGTTACTACACATGATGACTGATAATATTTATTTTGGGTAGGTTTAAGTGTGGAAAAAACAGAACCTTCATGTTTTCTTGAGGAGGATTATTATTATTATTTTATTTTAATTTTGAAGTACAAAATTGAATTCCTTTGACTCCGGCTTTCTGCTTATTGCGTGATAGGAGGAGAAACACAAAGTCAGATTGCTAAGCAGAGAATAAAACCACTGTTGTGTGATATAGTACCTGTATAGTCTTGAGGTTGGTGAACAGCAAGTTCTGGTTACGTTGTTCAGCCAGCATGGCTTCCTTATCTCGATTGAGTCGACTTTCGGCTTGCCTCAACATGTCTCTCTCTTTAGTCATGTTCTCTGCACGCACCTACACACATACAGGGAAATTAAAGCATTAGATAAATAACAATTACACAGAAAAGAAAACAGGCCAGAATTCATAAGGAACCATCAAACTCAGCAGCCTCTATGCACATCGTGACCAGTGATAAGACAGAGGAGGGGTTGACGGAGAAGAGAAAAGAGAAGACTGAGCAAGATTCTGAGACAGGGGAAACGTCAGACTCAAAATCAAAGGCTGCAACACAGCCGTTGAAGTAGACTGGTTTGATAATTATGTTTTAATAGCTGAAGTGCTAAGTTACGTGTCTTGTGTTGTTGTACTTGCTCGATGTTGTCTGTGACTCACTTGGTTTTTATCATAAGTTAAATCAACCCATTTAGGAAGACTTCAAGTTTTAAGGCTTTTACACACCAAACTGACAACAAAGAACAAGCTGCAAAAATATCAAATTCCACAGATCTACAAACCTTTAAGATTACACAGCATTTTTTGAACCCACTCCCCCTAATATAACTGCTTCTGATAACAAGTTACAAATGGCACTAATGAAGAGGCAAAGCAGGAAAACAAAGAAGAGACACTAAATGTAAGTAATCGTGGAACGTGACAGGCTCACAGGACTTTGCCTCTTTGTTTCCCAGTTTTTTCCCCACTTATCTGATTAGCCCCTCAGAGTGATTTCTACCCCCGATGAGTTGCTGCCGAGTCTATATGTTGAACTGACCAAAAAACCTCCAACAACCGTGGAGCAGTTCAGATGCTGCTATTGACACAACACTGACCACAGCAAGAGTGAACTGGCATCATCGGACAACTGTACAATTTAAGCCGACTAAAATCCTTCTGAGAGGCTTCTAGAGACATTAGTTCCCCCCCAAACTGTTAGTGACATGTAGGGAAGTTTTTAGCAGTCAACGTGCAGGTAAAGGAAATTCCAAATGAAGCCTGAAATTCCAGTCGCACAAGAAGGTATCTTGTGATCATTAATATGAAAAAGCTGTGTATTAATGTGTTTAAAAATGTTTTTTATAGTTAAAAGATTAAAAAACATGCTATTTATAAGATTTCACCTGTGTCTTAGATCCGACTTTCTATCAGTGTGTAACTCTCACAGTGCATTCGTTATCCATCCACTATCACACTCATCCTTCAGATTACTAAGCTTCTCTTCTTCCTCACCTCTTCACGAGCCAGTTTTTCGTTCGCCTGTCGCAGGTCCTGGCTCATCGTATGGATGATGTGCTCGTGTCGTTGGGCCGTTGCAGCCATTTTTTGGTTCCTTTCCTGCAGGGCTGAGATCTCTCTTCGGTACGCTGCGATCGTTTCCTGAAGCATCTCGTACCTGACATGCACAAAGACACACACAACACACAAATACACAAACTTTGCATAATGAAAGTGAATTATGGAGGTAAGTGGAGAAGAAGCCCTGGACAAAACGAACCTCTTGTTGCTGAACTCTAACTGAGAGGTGAGCTTGGCATGGCTGGAGCCGAGTTCTGTCAGCTGCTTCTGCAACTTGTCGTTTGTTTCATTCAACATCCGGTCATTCTCTGCTTTCTCCTTCTTATACAGGCTGAAGGCATCATTCAGCTGAAAACACACGCACACGCTTAGAAAAGCTGCTGAATTTAAAGGTTTTCCCCCTTTTTTCATATGAAGATGATGAGTCAGGTGACCATTAAATGTGTGTTTGTGAAGTAGTTTGCGTGTACCTGTTTCAAAGCAGCTTTAGCCTGAGCAGTCTGCATCGACTCAGCGGCAGCAGCTCTCTGATGAGTGGAGCGAGTGGCTGGGACTGAGGGTCTTCCTTGTGCAGGGTGGGATGAAGAATCTGGACCTGCAGACACACATGAAAACTTTAAACACGAGTTTGCATTCGCCCAGTCACTCACACAATCACACACTAAATGGTAGAGCCTGCTTTAAAAAGTGTCAAACTGCATGTCAGGAACAGACAACACACACAGTTTGTTTAATATTTTGATAGATGACGCTTTGACGTGCGGACTGGAGAAGCCTGTCGATGTTGGTCGGAACCAACTTTCTGGGATCCGAAACAATTTGATTTAGGTGGGAATGCTCAAATAGTTGAAAATGGGTGCATGAACCAGGACAGATCCAGTTCCATGTTGGTGGAAACGGGACCTACAAAGCTTTTCTGACCTATAAAATGCTGTTACAATGTCGTATGGTCGTGTTAGATAAAGTCAAAGTGCAGGCTGTTTCAGTTGGCTCTGCACGCGGTGTAACAGTACGCAGAACTTCTCGATATGGTCGCCGCTCCATGCACAGCGCTGTCCCTGCCCACCCTGCTCTGCCTCAGACACCGCAGTGCTCCGTTACACTATTTATAACGTGAGCCCCTTGTTCAATGCAGCTCCAATAAAGTGTTTTTTTCAGGTGTGAATGTAGGAAAGGTAAATTTGTTTAGATTTCCCGAAGGGGCAAGCAGCAGACGGGATTTGATATAGTTCCTGTTTCTCGACCAATAAAAGAAAAATGCCTCAGCGTGTATTGTTCACGGCATTTCGCCCAAGACTGCTCCCTCAGCACGAGCACTGTATCTGCTGCTGTGTTGGGATTCCACCCTAAAACTAACTTCACAACAGCACAACAGCACAACAGCGCTGCGCTCGGTTTCACTGTTTAAAAACAACTTTCACAGTGTTAGCATGTCAACTGATGGCTCCAAGAAAATGTTTTTAAGGTGAGGGAAAGTAACTTTGTTTGGCTTGCCACATCTCCATGTGACCGAAAGTTTTGAGAGAATGCAGAGAACAGAAGTGAGAGAGGGAGACGGGTACAGTTTCTTGAAGATCCACAGTCATGTCGGTCAGTCATGTCTAGCTGCTCTATAGGGGTCCAAAAACAAAAACAAAGACTTTAAAATGAGTATAATATTTCCTCTTTACGCACTGATCTTAGTGTGTTTATTGTGTCACCTTGAGGAGGCAGGCTGAAGCCGGTGCTCTGTGTCAGCAGGGCCTTGTACATGTCTCTCTGTCTGGTGCTGGAGTCAGCCAGCTGTTTCTGCTGGTTCCTCTGCTCTCTCAGCTGCTCCACCTCCTTCTGAAGCTTATCCACACTGGCCTCCAACTCTGACACACTAAAGGGAACCACAGAGACAGTGCTTACTTCTACAAGGTATTACAAGGAGCTCCAATGGTTATCAATGCTCCATTTAAACCGATCCATTGCAGGAAAACACTGTGTTGTATATTAACAGAGAGCTCAGTTCTCCTGCTGCAGAATCTGTTCTTCAGAAGATCTGTTCTTGATTTGTTTGGTAGGCATGAGTGTCAGAAGCTAACACACAATGGTACATGTAAGCTAGGGTTGCACAATTAACCAAAATTTATTCAAAATCACAATATGGTCTACAGTAGAGCTGCAACGACTAATCGAATAATCGAACAACTGATCAATAGAAAATAAATCAACAACTATTTGGATAACCGATTAATTGTTTAAGTCACTTTTTCAATTAAAAATTAAAAAGAATTTCTGATTTAGCCTCTTAAATGTAAAGATTTGCTGCTTCGCTGTGTCATTATGATCATAAATAAGAAGTCTTTGCGTTTTGGGCTGTTGTTTGGACAAAAGAAGCAATTTGGAGATGTCACATTGGGCTCTGGGAAATTTAGATGCACATTTTTAGCTCTTTTTTTTTACATTTCATGGAATAAATGATCAATCGATTAATTGTAAAAATAACTGGCAGATTAATATTGTGGTGCTGCAGAGTTTTCCTGACACCCCCCCCACCCCCCACCATCATATTTAACAGACTTCAGAAAACATCTTTGTCTGGTGCAGACCCCTGCAGAAATCACACCATAATCATTATAATGTTCTTCGATGAAAATGAGGGAAATGTAAAACGTTTATTCCCTGTAATGTTACAAATCACATCACAATTCTTGTCAGCGTGGCTGTGTGAGTAGAAGATCTTAGCTCTCTTGGTAAAAGCAGCACGCACAGGAATTTACTGCGTCAGTGTACACTTCATTGCTTGAAAACATGTACCTTCAACACTGCTTGGAAATCCAGATAAATGTGGTGACTTTGCCCTTTAATTCCCTGCAGATACTACAGATCGATTTGACTTACAATTTGTACTTTTTTACACCCTAACAAATGTTAGTACATGTTAGAGACTAAGAGATGCCATGGTCGCTACTATTGTTTTTCATTCTGTTATCTCACGATCCTTTTCAAAATAAAATGCTGTTTCCTCAGAGATCAGGACTGGCGCTGAAAAGTGTCTTCACAGAAATGATGTGGGGGTCACACAGTGAAACGGACAAGTCTCACAGAAAACCTCATGGCCTTAATAATGTCTTTATCTCTGCCATTCTTATAATAACAGCTTTATTTGATCAGCTGCTGGTTGATTCAGACACATCTTTGATTATCACAAACATGATGTTTTCCTTATGATACTTACATCGTAGGTGTCAGCTCTAACTGCAGGAAACAAAGCGACACATTTATACTTTTATTTACTGTTCAGTTATGAATCCTCCCCGAGAGCAGCAGAGATCTTGAAGGGACAAATCTGTGTGATCATGAACCACAAACTTCTCAGAAGTCACCAGATAAACTATCCCATTATCACAGGAAAACAAGACGTTATATTTTGTGATCTCGAGAAAACAGAGTGGAATAAAAAGCAGTAGCAACCACGGCCGGCTTCCGTACTAAAGAGTAGTGCGTGTGGTAAAACCTGAGTAAATGATCCAAACCTAAAACATTCCCTATCACCTCATCTGTCATTACTGGCAGTCTGCTGCCGCTCAAAATAATTTCAAGTCACTGGTGCTCAGCCACAGAGTGACCTCAGCTAATGCATCAACCTACCTGACCTCCCTTATTTTGGTTTCAGGTTTGTGCTCCTTCACCACAATCTGCAAATCATCAAGTCCACCGATGACTGTGAGGCTGCAGATCTCAGTCTAAATTCTTCTTCTCTGTTTGTTCCCTCTGACTTGATGACCTACAACTCACCTACCAAGCTCTTCCTCTCTCCATCCCAATGAAAATATAAACTCACGGTCTACTTTCCTACACACTTACAACCTGTCTTACCTCTTGTATCTGCTGCTATGTAGCACTTGTGTCAGGTGGAATTTGGAACAGAGCTGGTTTGGATTGTACAACACTTGTACACTGCTGCTACTAGAGTCAGGTGTCAACAATACTTCACTACCTCCACCCCTTTAGAACTTTGTTATGATGACCTCTGAGCAGATGAGCAGGGTTACAATGTAAACCTCTGAGTGGCAGTGTTGAATTCTGAAACAAAGAACTGCTCAAGCACAGTCATCATTATCATGCAAAGCTACAAAGAAGTGGAACAAGCTTCCCATAGATCTAAAAACCTGTACAAACTTTAAATTATTCTCTAGAAAAGAAAAAAAATGGCTTCTGAGAAACAAAACTTGCCAAGACTAACCATAATGTGTGGAACTGGCTGTTATGTTTTCTTATAATGTGAAAAACGGTAGGCTTAGGTTTAGGTAGTTTAGGTGTGAATGTATTGAATACACTACACACACCTTGTATAGCTTTGTGTATTTTGTGTGCACTTTACTGGGCATATAGAGGCTGTACCTTTCATCTGTTGCTTTTTATTGCACAATGTACCTTGTAGGTATGAATTAACAAGCAAGTGCATGCACTTTCTTGGGTAAAGAGGGAGGAATTGTGGCGGCCATTTTATGTTGACCTGTTGTCATATATTTATGTAATGTATGTTGTATTTTATCTGTCACAGGGACTGCAGATGGAAATTAGCTTTAGCTATAATTTGGTGCAATACATCTCCTCTTTTGAATTAAAGATCAATGTCTTTTGTCCCCTGACAAATAAACCATATTTAATTGAAAAAAAAAAAAAGTTAAAGTAAAAAAGTAACCAATTTACCGTGCTGAGGTAACTTGGCTCTGCTGTCTGTCCTTCTCCTCCTCCAGCTCCCTCAGCCTTCCCATAAGGCTTTGGTTTTTCTTCTGCAGCTCCTCCACGCTGCGGAAGGACAGTTGCTGTGGACTGATGACCTCAGAGGAACTGGAAATGTTGGAGGAGCTGCCATCATCCTTGCTCACCCGATTACCTCTGGCCTCCTCCAGCTGCACCAAAAGAGTACACACCTGGACAACAGACAAACAAATGACTGACAGCATCTGCACAAACAGACAGAGGCCTCCTTCTCTTCACTTCTGCTCATCTGAACAGAATATTTTTATAGGGTTACAAATTTTGATCAGATTTGGCTGATAAAAACCTTGTTTACTCTCTACTCTCTACTGAAAAGCCTGCCGAAAAACATTGCGCAATCACACTGACATCGCAAAATTTGGGTAAAAAACAGAATAATCTCACTGTGTTACTTGAAAGCTTTGACAGTTTGAGTGTGTGTGAGTGTGTGTGTGTGTGTGTGTGTGTGTGTGTACCTGTGCAGATGTATCCTCCAGCTGTCTCTCTGTCTTCGCTTTGTCTCTGTCCATGCTTTCACAGTGCTGCTTGGCCTCTTCTTTCTCTTTCTGTAAACTGTAGATCTCCTAATGAAAAGAAAAACAGAAAGCACATTGAATTGAACAGAATGTTGTCAATGGGAATCAAAATATGAATTGTATGGCTGATTGAAGACGTGCACACAAAACTCTCTGAGACTGTTCATTAGGCGTTGCACAGTAATGTTTATGAAGCAGGTGCAAGCATAACTTCCATGAGAGAGTATTTCAAGTCAAGATGTTTGATAATCCTCAGCAGTGCAGAGTTACACACGATATTCTGACCACTAATGTGAGCAAACCTGTGATTTCCTGACTTCAATCAAAAGCAGCACAGAGCTGGGGTCTGTTAGGATAACATCAGGCTCAGGATGACCCAAAGTCCATTTTGAGGACCTTTACCAGTGATGATAGTGGTGTCAACAACTACGATCCACTGAACAGAAATGTTTACAGTGGAGAGCTTGCAGTCTTCAAAACTGAAGAAGCCTGTCAGGTCAGGAAGAACCAAGAACATGCCGGTGGTTTTCTATGACATCCTTTGATTGGGTTGTGCACCTTTAAGTAAACCCCAAGTGTCAGAATGTTAGTGCCAAGTACCACTGGGACATGGGAATCATTAGACCCATTTTTCTGGGGCATGTGCCCCAGTAAACTTTCAACACATCATATTTTGACTCAGTGGAATAAAAACTGGCAGAATGATCAACTTTATGAAGGTCACTGAACTAACCACGGGAGACAAGCACTAAAAATGGCCGCCAAAGCTCATTTGCAATTTCCTGACTTTATGCAAAAGCAGCACGGATTTGGAGTCTGTTTGGATGACATCAGGCCCAGAACGGCCCAAATTCTATTTCCAGGATCTTCAGTGTGTAACTTAGGCACTGATGATCGTCAAACAACGTAACTTGGAATATTTGCTCATGAAAGTTAGTGCTTGAAAGTCAATGCGCAGCGCCACATTCCTGAACAACAAGACGGTCATAGAAGACTGACGAACACAGCAGAAACAAGAAGTGAATCCAGACCATTCGAGCCTGTTCCAGCTTGTTGCACAGGGAGGCCATGGATCTCTGCATGCTCTCGTACTCTTCTCTCTGACGCTTGAGGACAGGAGCCTTGGACTCGACCTCCTGAACAATCTCATCCAGCACTCTGCTCACTCTCCTCGTCTCCTGCTTCTCAAGCTGAAGCTGCGTCTGGCACTCTGCATACGCGTTATACAGCTGAAGACAGAGACAGAGGAGAAACAGTTCACGCTTGTTTAAATAAATACACAAAATCATCATGTGAGTAACTCGTTACTTAACCATCACTGTGTATATAAGGTCGCAGAAAGCTTCATTCTGCCTTTCAGTAGTTTATCAGGGCTCCAGACTAACTTTTTTTTTCAAGGAGTGCTGTAGCCTCTTACTAAACAGAAAATTTGGAAAATCAACCTGCAACACAAATTTTAAACTTTCTGTATTCATTAGAAATTGTTCTTTTCATGAGTAATTTCCCACGTTAACTGTAACGGATTTAGATTATTTTTTGGGATTACAGTCAGAGGTGAGTCTGTTTGCCAGTTTAAAAAAAAAGAAAAAAAGAAAGTCACTTGTCAGGCTGAACATGGAGTGTTCATAAAAGTGACAAAATCAAAATTTTCCTGAGACATTTTGCCTCATAAATAAACTCCAGTGTTCAAAGACACCTAAATTATATTCTGGGATGTTAAGTGATGACTTCAAAAACAGGACATCAATAAAACCAGACGTAACTAAATAAAAAATATAAACATTTCTTTTCAGTAGAAATTATCTGTGTGCCTCCGCTTGGCACAGTGTACAGTTAAAATACAGCACGCAGCTTTTTATTCAGTGCAGATGTTTATCGAACAGGTAACATTACAGAGAGAGAAACTCTGGTACCTGTGAGCCTGATATTACAGTACTGATGCGTGCACGCAAACAGCTTGAACTGGCAGACGTGTGATTAGCTGTCACCTTTTGCGCACATAATGTTTTTTGGTTTTTTTTTTTTTTTTAACATTAGAGGCTTAAAACACGAGGTTGCAGCGCTCATCACTGTCACTTCACATCCTCCCATTCCCACGGCTGCGGTGCTGCACTCCAATTTCCCAACTGTTTTGAGGGAAATTTGGCACGGACCGAGGGGAACAGGTCTACAGCACACCTCCCAAAAACTTTACCCTTAAAAAACTTTATCCCTAACCGACAGTTTTAGAGTTACAGCCCCAAACGGGACCATCAGGCGCTCCCTGCTGTTTTTTTCCTACAGGCACTCAGGTGGCATTTCTGAAGCGGCTGCACCTAGTGCGACACGTCTCAGTGTGATCCCAGCCATAGGCCTACAGTAACAGACTCCTTCCCTCCTCGTTTTTAACATGAAAAAGAAAAAAGAAAGAAAAAAAAACATCCTCAGCAAATTTTGAAGGTCACACACGCCTGAGTAATTGTAAAATTTACTCACACTGCCTCAAAAGATGGTCGCAAAATGCAACCATTTGGACGAAGTCTGGAGCCCTGTGAATGCTGGTGGTTTTCTATGTTTAAGCCTCACATAACATAAATACACCGGAATATTACTGTAACATGTTAAGGTTTAAGTGCTGCCAGATGCTATAAGGCCACAGCCAGCTGTGTGTGAAAAGGCTTGGTTAACAAAAAACACACTTCTTTGCATGTAAACATCATTTTGTTATCTTTAAAAGGTCATTACGCATAGAGTGGCATACAATGTAATTACATATACTGAAACCACAAATCTGTTCCTACTGACAGGAGTTCAACCAGCCTTGTTATGTTTCATTAAACTCACATCAAAGAACTTCATGCCAGGTTTGACAATTGCAGCGATGGCAGCTGCTGATGGACACATGGAGTTCAACTGCTCCTCAGTCAGAGAGGGCATACCTGCATCAGACACACATGTGAAAAAAGGCAGCCTGCTGTGTGGGCCTACCTGTACACACACATTGAGACCATAAAGATACATCTAAAATATCCCGTATGTGTGTTCTTACAGCAGTGCTTCCCAGCAGCTTTCATTGTGGCATTTTCCAGCTCTTTCTCCATTTTCTTGATCTTCTCTCTGAGCTCTGCCTCAAGCCTCGTCTTTAGTTCTTCTCCCTCTGACACCTTCTTCTCTAAAACCTTGTTGGCTGCAGAGACAGCGACATCAATCTTTAATCTTTAATATTTATTGGATGGAAAGATACACATGGCATTTCCCTAATTCAGAGTGGAGATTTTTCTTACCTGCCTGTTCAATCTGTTAAGATTACACAGGAACAATTAGCAGTAAGACAAACAGAACTAACAGTGTTGAATATGGGACAAACTGTGACAGGCTTCCAAAGGTGGCCAATGTGATCAATGGCCACTTAGAAATTCTGTGATTCAAATAAAAAATGGTTTCAAAAAGGAACCAGCGTGGAAAAATGACCCTTCAATTTGACACTTTTCTATAGGAAAAGCAGAATCTGGAGTGGTACCTTCTCCGGTGTCTTTCACCAGCTTGCTGAGTTCTTCCACTGCTCTGCTCAGTTCTTGGTTTTTGCTCTCCATGTCTGTTGCTGCCCCCTGCAGGGAGAACAAAGACATCAAGAACTGACAACATGCAGAGAATAACATGGCAGTAGGGTTGTGCCGACTGGCGATCGGATCGTCAATCGCCGATTGAGAGGACGATCGGCGATTGGTTGTTTTCTTGCCGATTTTATATGCACACATATTCACTATTTTGTTATTGATCCAA
>JAQLOL010000004.1:1582241-1600980 GCA_029783665.1 Naso thynnoides
TCAGCATAAGACATCCAGGACTCTGGTACTTCTTCTTTTCCTTCTCCGGCATCACTCCACATTCCTCCCTAACAATTGGCATCACTGTTCAGCTGGTCTGCAGTTCTTGACCACAATGATTCAGTCTACCCACCTCTGCAGTGTCTTTTATTACTTTTAAACAGACTTCTGATAAACATATGCCATGGAAGAAATGGGATTATGTAAATGTTGGTTGTAACAAGACTATAACAGATGGGGTAAAGATATTCTCTAAATCCATCTGTATTGGTATTATTCCTGCTGGGCATTATGTTATGTTATATTGTACTAGTATAAGTTCTCTTTTATGTGTGTTTCCAGAGCCCACTGTGGAAACTGTCGAAGCATTGGAGCCCAAGAGGAACAACTATGTTGGTAAAACACTTTCCATTGTAATGCCCACAGTTTAATGTAGAAATATTCTCTTAACCTCAAAGGCTGCGTAAAGCTAATATTTGCTATTTTGTAAGGAACTTCTGCTAGCATGACAATGTTAGCCTAACCTAACTAGACATTACTAATATATACAACTATAATTAGACAGTGGAGTCGGAGAAGTATGTTTAAGGAAGTCCAAATTAATAAATCCTTCTGAATAGCCATTAAAATTGACTCTCAGAAGCATACAGTACACATATGTTGTTTGGCTCAATGCACTATGCAGGGAGTTGCTTCCTGCATAAGAAACTGACAGACAGAATTTAATGCTTGTCAGACTGTGTTTGATGTGGTTTCTCATGTCAGTATGCCAGCCACTCAGGAGCTGTCAGCCATTTTGTTTAGCCTAGGACTATTTTTACAGTGTGTGATCAAATCTGGTAATAATTACCGTACTAAAATCAATCTACTGTACTATACCAGTATCGCATACCTCTTTCTAGATTGTTGTGAATGACCTGCTCAGCAACTCATAAAGGTCGGATGTGCATGTTTGTGCGAGCACTGCTCTGACTCACCTCTGTCGTTTAGGTGTTGCCATGGCTGCTGCTGTCGCCCTACTTGCCACTGGTGCCTCGATGCTCTATCTCAGTGATGTTTAATACACACATACAACAAATAAAGTGTTTGGTTATAACATTTCTACAAAGTGTCTGTTTGTTGAATCAAAATATGCAGTAATACAAAAAATTTGAGAATATTAGTTTGACTGCAACCTGTTAAAAAAAAAAAAAATTCCTTGATTTTTTTTTTTACTTTTTTCCTTTTTATTAAGCTCTTTTAAATTCGTTATATCTTTATTTTATACAATTTATTTAGTGGTTTTTGAAAGTCAGAGAAAATATATAACAGCACTCACATAAATTGCATGGATATCTTATTCACCAAAAAGAAAAAGATGAAAGAAAAAAAAACACACACACACCACCACCACCACCACCATATTTCTGTTCTTCAAATTTTGCTGTGTTTATGTTGCTCATTTGTTTCTAATCGGAAATTAGTTTTCAGATATTCCAATATTCAGTAAATTAATTATATCAATACTTTTTTCACCCAACAATATGTTAAATTATCATGTGTAACATGAAAAGATTTGCTTCCAGTTAAAACTCTCAGAAAATTTTTACCAACTGCAGGTGAGAAAAACCATTGGACCAAGGAAAGTGTGTAGTGAGAAGAAAAAGGAACCAAGCATTGATCCTTGTGGTCCACCATTGAAGAGTGTGTGGCCTGGACTCTTTTCTTTTGATTGCCACTTTGAACTGTAAAATAGAAAACAAACCAGAGTAGTTGCTGTAATTGAGATTCCTAGTTTGAATTGTCTCTAAGCGTTCCAAATCACAGAAGTGAGAGACATATAGAAATAAAATCCACTATTATTCCAAAACTTTAGGTGTCAGTCAGAGTGAAAGTATGTTAATTCACACTCAGTCTGCATTTAGACTGTCGGAATGGAAATATTTTGGCCATGATCCTAACATTGTATATTACTGTTGACTGACTGATTGATTGATTGATTAATTGGAGCTTCTTCTTTTTTTTAACAAAGATAGAATACTGATTTGAACCAAGAAACTGTTTACATCATGACCACTGGACATGTTTTATGCTCATAAGGGATGATACAAAATGAAAGATCATGAGCAAAGTAAGACCCCAGAGGGAGTGAAAGGACAGAGGATGAGGATGACAGATTGAGAGGAAAGATCACAATGTAGGAGAAAGAACAGTGTGATGAAGAAGAGCAGAATGAGAAGGGTGAAGCCTTCATTCTTGCCGCTGGTCCATTTGGAGCTCATAGTATGTTTTTCTCCATGTTCATAAAACACACAAACACAGTTACACACGCAGTAAAACAGTATGGTGTTCACGTGTGGACCCCAACAGAATGACCTCCAAACCTTTGGTGTTTGTATCCAGTGTTTTACTAGTTTACAGTCTACAAACTGCCCTGTCCTCATCTGGCTTCATGCAGCTGATGTTTGCTCAGAGGCGAGTTGAGACAGACAAAAGCAGAGATGACCACAGGGGTATTTACTTAACCCTGGGCCATTTTTAAGATATCTGCTCGAAAAATGACATTTCCAAAATGAATTGGTTATGACTCAGCAACTACAAGGTGTATTGTCATAATCTTGGTGTCATTTTGAAGGTAACACTTGTGAGATCACTGCAGTGGTGTCAGAATCAGTAGATATGTTACTGGGTCAGAGTAAATGAAGATGGCACACAGAAAAAAAAATTAAAATGTCATTTTCGCTCAAAAAAATGTAACACTTTGAAGGAAAATCCCTTTGAAATGACTTCATTGCAACCCAGAGGCTCTTGGAATGTGTAATACAACATCTGGCCATTATCCAGAGCTAAAGTGATGCAAAACAGAGACAGTCCCAAAGACCCTAATCCAGGGTCAGGGGGGTGTAAGAGGTGACACTGAACAAATGTCTCTATAAACAGACTCAACATCTACTGAACGCAGAGCCTGTTGGCAAGGTGGGGTGATCCTGCTCCCGGTAAAGTCCCGGTTTCCGGTTGTAGTCTTTCACAGTCCGCGTAATTAACAGCGGACTGTTGACTGTTAACGGCATGTTAACTGGCTACTTGTGGCAGATGTGATCTCTCAACTTTCTCGGGTCGGGCTGTAAACTGCGAGCAGAGAAGGAAGCCGGAAACGGAATTTCACCTCCTCCAATGGTAACCAAATATTGCCAAAGTAGGTTTCGGTTTCCCCCCAGAGACTGTATGGCGGAAGTCAGATGACGAATGACGCCGACGGGTTCCGAGATTGCGCTGGACACACGTCGGTGTGTCGGACAGAAAGAAGCACGCAGAAGTCCGCTCCCTCCGCCAGAGGTGGAGTTTGGACCTGACATCTGTTGTTGATGTTGTAACAGTTTATCCAGAGTCCAGGTGCAATGCACCCAAAAACGTGCGTGCCGCTGAACTTCGACCGTCAGACAGTGCTATCAGCTCCGTCAGTCCCCCTTATCTCCGGATTAGTCGAAAAACACCATTTTTAACGTATGAACCTGTCGCCCAACTGTTTGCGGGAGGAGGAGGCCTGATAAAGAGAGTCAGCCCTCGGGTCGTTTCCGTTGGGAGCAGAGCAGTCCCGGACAGTGCTTCGGACCTCTAATCCAGAGAGCAGCGACATTCTCCAAAGAGCTCCAGAAAACCCCTAAAGGCCCTTATCTCCCAGGAAGCAACATGTTGAGCAAAGATCTTCCGGACATTGAGGTAAATCCTTGTAAATCTGTTTTTTCCCCTTTTTCTTTTCTTCATGTTCCATCACCAACCTGCACAGGTGCAAAACAAATAACCTTAATCTAATTATGAGCGCACGCATATAGGCTGTGCTGATGTTTTTATTTATTTTATTTAACTTTTATTTTACTTGGAAGTCCTGAAATTTCTTTTACAAGACAGACCTGTCCAAGACAGCACACCAGTCACAGTGTAAACAGAAATAAAACATACAAACATTAAAACACGAGAGAGAAGGAACCAAAGCAATTGAAGCAGTTCCATTTTCCAGTAAAAGTAAAAGCAGTGTGAATGTTTCATGTATAGAGTGACAGTGCACATTGTGGTAGACAGCTACCAAACTGGTAGACGATGAAGACGAGGAACATTCTGACTTAATGCTTTTTCATCATATAGATTTTTGGAGTCTTTTTGCTGACTTAAGGGCCACTTTCATTCTCTTCACTTTCTCTCTCTTCTTCTTCTTCTTCTTTTTTTTTTTTGATTAACCATCATCATCACCAGCACAAGTCTGCTCTCTTCTTGTTCATTCAGGGAAACACAGACCGCACCCATCTGGTTCGGAGAGGTGGAAAAGTACCGATTCTGACTCAAATCTTGTTGTTGCACACAAAAATGATAAAGAAAAATGCCAATCTGTGCAATTTTGCACTTGTTTGAAAATACAAAATAAGGACAAATAAGCACTGTATAGCTATGTCTCTATAAATGAATTGATCAGCAAACTCAAATAACTGTTGCAAACTTAAAGTAGGCAACTTGAAGGAATTTTTGCGAGAACAAACAGCATTTGTTCTTTGTGCAGATAAGCCTCCCCTTTTTGAGATGGACCATTAATTAGATCTTGCAGGGCGGCGACTGTGCACATGTCTCAGCCAGTGGTGGACTGATGTAATGGCTACAGAGTAAAGACTTCCACCCATATAACCTGTGAAAGCCTTACATCACTGGCAGGATCAGCATGGTTTAACAAGGAGCCCACCGAAGGAGGAGAAAGAATTCGAAAGAGGTTTTCAATGATTGACATTTTAAAAGGACACTTCACTAATAATTTACATCAACCTCAGCTCACTCAGCGCAAGGCGCAAGGAGTTCTAGCTCCACATCCATAAAAACTGACTATTATTAAGTCTTCTTTGGCTCTGGAGGCAGCTTAAAAGAAAAGTAGCCCTAATGATGACATCAAGTCACAAAAGTGATGTGTGGGGTTTGACAGAAGTTGGCATTTAAAGGGCAGAAAATGTCTAAATGTCTGTCAGGATATCTTCGCCTGTTCTGCTGCAATTTCAACTTTTGTTTTTTTCCTAAACATGTCTCTTTTGTGTCCCTTAACTTTATGGAAGGGCAACAATAACATCAGGAGTGCCCCTTTAAATATTTCTGTGACTGAATACTAGAAAGTCTTTGCTGAAATATGCTGAATTGAGTGTGTACAATAAATGTATATCAAAAAAACATGAAAGATTGAAGCTGTGACTCACACGGAGTCACTTTGTGCAAGTTACCACAGGAACATGAGACCAACATGGTCGGCAGTCACATGTAAAGCTGTTCCTGGTGTTTGCTTGCACAGTCAGCTTAAAAGGGAGAAACAGTTTAAGTTCTCTGAGTTATACATGAAAAGCACAGCACATACACTCCACAGATGTGAGCTTTACTCAAACATGATATTTTGCTTCTTGAATGTGTCTCAGCACTGAGGACAAAAAGGTCACAGTGAGTAGTGCTAATATGGCATTATGGTCTTGTGCAACAAGCCATGTTTGTTGTACAAGCTGTAGGTAAGTTATGTACTGTATGATCCGAGTAATGAGTGCATGAGTGCAGATGGAGCATGGGTTAAATGAATGTTGGAAAAATCTCAGTTTCACCCCATGAATGTCTTGAGATTGAGCTGATTTAGCAGTGGCAGTTTATTTCAAACGTAAAAAAAAAAAAAAAGGAAAAGAAAAAAGGAGCAAAATAATCATACAGTAGTGGACAGACATAAAAAACAGATTACAAAAGAAAACAGGACAAATGAAAACAATACATTTGATAATAATAATAAGTCAAATTATTCAGCTTCCTCATCAGTATAAATCTATACAATAATTAATTCATTTAGACCTAATATGCTATTTTAATTACCAATAATATTTGTCTTACAACAAGATGTAAAATAATTACTAAATACGTATCATAATCAAAATATTAATTCATATACATAAACCTTATTCAAAATATAAAAAATAATTACTGACATATTAATTTTTACCCCCCCCAAAAAAAAAAATCTGTTTTTTTTTTAACCTCATCAAACCAAGACATATGTTTTAATTTATCAAAATATGTATGTCTACATGCATACACATACATACATGTACACATACATACATATATGCATAAAGCACATTATAATGTCCTAACTGTTAGAAAATATAATAACCTCAGAAATTATAACACTTCCCCCAAATGGGTTGGAATTAAAAAAAGAAAAGGCGTGATGTTAAACAACTGGAAAATTGCACATGAAAGCATCTCATTTGAATAAATAAAGCAAACTACGGCTGACAGTCAGTTTTTGACACCTGCTCTTTTAAATATAGATTTTTATTTACTGGTAGGGGATGTGAGCCAGTTACATTTAACTACAAGAAGTTCTGTTCCACTAATAAAAGTGACTTTTTAACGTGAAACTCTGCCAACAAACCATAATATGTTTATATGCTTAGGTCTACATGTACTTCATGACAGAGTTTGTACAGCTGCTTATTGCATACAGGGCAAAATCGAGCAGCAGGCAGTCAGTGTCCTATCTATGACATCAGAGAGCATGTTGCTTTCTTAACTGAAACAGGAGGTCAGTAAAGCGGATACTTTATTTTATGTGTGCATTTATGTGTTTATGCCTAAGGTGACACAACCTCAGCACATTGACCTGACATGTCATCATTATCTTTTCATCTTGACCCCAACAAACCAGACAAGCTAACTTTCAAGAATGTTTCATAGTTTCAGTGTTTTTAGATCTGTGTGAGCGCCAGACGAATAACAGCAACACTTCAAGAGTAACATAAACCAGCATGTCAGTGTAAAATCCACAGTTCAAAAACTGTTTGTTAGAAAGCATTTAAACACTTGCAAATCATCATTACAACTGAATATTTAAAAAAAAAATTCAAAAACAAATATTAAATATTTCAAGATATAATTTGGCTTTTTTTTTTAAAGCAATGAACAGTCTGCCAAAAGAAATTTCTTCAACATTTTAACCCTGTTACCCTGAGATCACAGCTAATTATCGTGTTATCTTGAGATAACAGAGCTGATGCCTTGTGATGATGTTATCTGTTGTTATCATGAGAAAACATTGAGAAATGTGTTCTGCAATCTCAAAATATTGGAATAATTAGCTTGTGATCGCAAGATAATGATCATCTTAAAGTATTAGGTTACACAAATTCATATTGTGAGCACATTTTCTCTTGGTTTCATTAAAAAATGCTTTTTAAAGTGTCACTGCAAAACTTTTTTGGTGACTTTAAAACCTGTTGTCAGGAGTAGCTAACCTAAAAGTAGCAAACAGAGTCTGACATTAATAAAACATGATCACGTTCAGGGTGTAAAAGTCAAAGGCTTTTGCTGAAATGTTGATGTGTTTCACCTCATTTCGGGCAGAACATTCTGGCTCTGAATCCCAGGGTGAAGACTCACGCTCAGGTCATTTCCACGATGACCAAGAAGAAGGAAAAGAAACACTGGATGAGAAACCTCGAAAGGAACTGTGACGTAAGATGTACACACACAGAAACACACTCGACTTGGCTTTGGTTTCCTGTTTCAATCAATGGAAGTTTTATATTTCTGCTTTATATTACTTTTTCTGCACTGTCACCTTTAAATTTTTTTTTTGTGTTCTTTTTTTCCTTACTCTTTCTCCTGTCTTTTTTTCAGTCTTGTGTTAAGTTGGAGAACAACTTTGACGACATCAAGCACACAACGCTGAGCGAGCGCGGAGCTCTACGAGAGGCAATGAGGTGAGGATGAATTACTTTGCTCATCTGACATGCAAAGCTCCGCTTTCAGAAGGATTTTTACATCTGATTCACACCAAATCAGGTGTTGGGAGGGCCTCCATGCTGATCAGCCTCTCTTTCATTTTCATCTATGCTCATCTTTTTTTTTTTGCCGGCATACTGTGGGTTTTTTGGGCATTCTTTTGCACTGGTTACTTCTTATTTATAGTAACAAAAACTGTGGCAGACATCATTGTATGCTAATCCTTTCTTTGTAGTGTTTGTACATTATCAGATCCTGTTGATGTTTGCTGCTTTCTTGGTTCAGTCTGAATTTTTTTTTAGAAAACTATAAAAAAAAACTGTCAAATAATAGGAAAATCTGCTTTTTAGGTGTCTAAAATGTGCAGACGCTCATTGTCAGAAGAGCTGCCCCACTAACCTGGACATAAAGTCATTTATTACGAGCATCTCTAATAAGGTAGATACACACACAATCCTCCATCCACACACACATTGTTTTTTGAAAGACAGTTCTATTTCATATGAGATGTTAAGAAAAGCAGTGAATGACTAGTATTTAAAATGACAGAAATGTAGAATTATTATTGATTCCTACAGTGCCTCTTCACTGGGATTGGTGGACTCCAAACCCTCCTAACACGCTGACCTTAACCTTACAATCTCTAGCCAAAAGCACATGATTAGTGGAGCAAACTCTGATTAGCCTGTGTGTGTGTGTGTGTGTGTGTGTGTACTAGAACTACTATGGGGCAGCGCGAGCCATCCTCTCTGACAACCCCCTGGGCTTGACCTGTGGTATGGTTTGTCCCACATCAGAGCTGTGTGTGGGGGGCTGCAACCTTTATGCTTCTGAAGAGGGACCCATCAACATCGGAGGGTTACAGCAGTTTGCTACAGAGGTACAACATTTAGAGTTGTCAGCTTTTCTGTATAAAACAAGCGATAACAATTTCCAGAAATTCCTTTGACGTGGATGTGTTATACTCATCTTCATAGATTTCAGGTCTTTGACTTTGATTGATTTTGGACTCCTATAGAGCAGCTAAACACAGCTCATCGGAAAATTGTGCCTCTCGCCATCTGTCTTCCTTTTTTCTGCGTTCTCTCAAAACAGTGCATGTAGCTTCCTTTCCCTGCTCTCTGCACACCCCCACACTCTGCTGTACTTACAGCCCCTTTTGTCCGATTGCTGACACAAAGGAGGGACATTGATAAAATGTTACTTACAGCTTGTGCATCTCACTCTTGATTGCAACCAAGTAATGTGGGAGTAGCGCTGTCATTTAGCAGCAGTTTAGCCATTAATCCAGCTCATGTGCTCATGTTGAGAAAGTGCTGTGAATAAATGCACACAGAGATATTTTTCTTTTTTTTTTTTTTTTGGCCAAGATACAGGAACACCATCAACTTCTGTCTGGTGCTTGTCTCTTTAGGCAATAGCAAACAAAGAAAAAAAAACTTTCTTGGAGCCGAATCAAACAAAGTGCTGACAGTAATCCCTGAAGCAGAGAGCAGCACATAGCTGTATCTGAGAAGAGCAAAGAAGGGGGCAGGCACAGGGCTGTGTGCGCGGAGCTGGCATGCCCGGGCATGCCGCCACATCAGGCAGACCAGCACTCATTGGTCAGTGTAACAGCAGAGTGTAAAAAAAAACAGCATGCAAAGCCAACCGAAACAGCCTGCAGGGCTCACTTCCAAATGTATGGACCTCATTATGTGACACTTTGGCTTCGTTTAACACGAGTATGCGACATTGTTACAACAATAGTAGGTCAGAAAAGATGAAAAAACATAATAGCGCCCCTGTAAAAACCGGTGTTAGTCATGACACCATCATGTAAAATGCATGCTGATGAGTTCACGGATACACTTAAAGTTACAGTAAATGTCTTTTAAGAACCGAATATCTTTCAGCTAGCTTATTGGATGCAGATACACAGCTATCACAATATTATCTGTACAGATGCTTAGTTACAACATAGGTATATATTTCTTCATTTGACCTTTTCACCAGATTATTTTGTATTCTATTAAAAAATTGTCATTTTTTGTTAATACATCTTTTTGTTAGATGTACTCTGAAGCCTGACATGAATTATCAACAATGTCTTTAAAACTTTGACGAAGCCTCACATGGTCCAGTGTGACAACCAGACAGTTGGTGGCTAAAGTTTTTTTTTTTTTTTTCTTGCTAGGTCTTTAGTAAGATGGGTATCCCTCAGATCAGGAACCCTGAACTTCCACCAGCCAATGAGATGCCAGAGTCTTTCCACAGTCCTATCGCTCTGATTGGCTGTGGCCCAGCATCAGTCAGCTGTGCATCCTTCCTGGCCCGTCTTGGATATGATAATATTACTATATTTGAAAAGCAGAAGTACACAGGAGGACTGAGGTAACACACTGTCATCATCATCATCATCATCATCATACTGTATATTATTGCACCGTAGGATGTTATACCATGTCAGTGAACTTTTGATCACATTTGTTGAGTTTGGAGTCATGTTCATGCAGTAGGACTTTAAAAAACTGCTGTTACAAAGCCCCTTTACACATAATTATACAAAGCCGAGGTTACAGTACAGCAAATCCAGAGAAACTAACCCCTTTGTAAATCCTCCAAAGGAGCAAACACTAAAAAGCGTTGTCCCACAGACGAACAGAGTCACAGTGTGAGAGAATGATAAACTAGGTGAAAGGAAAATTCAGTGTTTTACTGACTTTGTCTCCCTGCAGCACAGCAGAAATCCCTCAGTACCGGCTTCCCTATGAGGTCGTTCAGTTTGAAGTAGACCTGATGAAGGATTTAGGAGTCAAGGTATTCAATCATATTCACACATATGCAAACGTGTAATATGCTGGGACACATGATGCAATAATGTTTAGACACAGAGTCTTCTGTTGTTTATCAGATCTTTTCATTGTTTACAATCTTAATGGACTTGTTTAATGTATGGTCAAAATGTTTTGTCAGCACCATATTTGACAGGAAATCACCTTTTTTTTAAATTTACATTAAGTTAATAATGATGTGTTTGGGGCTTTCTGATCATCTCACACAGTCTTGGTAAATGTGAGTTTTTGTGTGTGTGTGTGTGTGTGTACACACCAGGTGGTGTGTGAGAAGGGTCTAGGTGTCAACGGAATGACTCTGAAGTCCCTGAAAGAGGAAGGATTCAAGGCTGTCTTTATTGGGATCGGTGAGGGCTGCTTGTTAAACTTTTCAGAAAATAATTTTGCATTTGGGTCTTACATATAATAAAAAAATGTGTCCATGTTTCATTTTTCTTCCACTGTGTGTTTTTGCATGTGTGTGTGTGTATCTGCAGGTCTCCCTCAGGCAAACAGAGCTAAAATCTTCCAGGGTTTAACCATGGATCAAGGCTTCTTCACCTCCAAAGACTTTCTGCCCATAGTGGCCTCAGCCAGCAAGAAAGGTGCACACACACACACACACACACACACATACACATACACAGAGCATGCACACACATCAACCAGTTGGAGAAAAAACACAACAATGGTTTCTGTCAAACATGCAGGGTTAATGTGAAGATCCAGCAGGAAGTGGTCTAATTTAGAAATAAAGATTGTTGTTGTGTAATGTGTCGGAGTCTTCAGCTGTCGTGTCTCCCTGTCCAGGTATGTGTCAGTGTCGCGGGTCTCTGCCGGAGTTAAGAGGTGTAGTGATTGTTTTGGGCGCGGGTGACACTGCGTTTGACTGTGCCACCTCGGCTCTTCGCTGTGGAGCCAAGAGGGTGTTTGTCTGCTTCCGGAAGGGTTTCACCAACATCAGGGCTGTTCCTGAGGAGGTGCGGATGAGGGAGGGATGGATAGACACAAATTAAGCCAGATGAATACAGAGAGAATCCTGCATGCATGTGTTTTCTCTGACAGATGGAGTTGGCTAAGGAGGAGCAGTGTGAGTTCCTTCCCTTCCTGTCTCCTCGTGAGGTCATCATGAAGAATGGTCGGATTGCTGCAATACAGTTCTGTCGCACTGAGCAGACCGAGGAAGGTGATTGGCTAGAGGATGAGGAACAAGTTGTCAGGCTGAAGGCTGATTACATCATCAGTGCCTTTGGTTCCATGCTCAATGAGCCACAAGGTAAATTATCCAATGAGCCTTGGAGCACTCTGATCACCAGCCTTCTTACTTTGGCCTGAAATGATAGAAGTGTTGAAAATGAATCAGAAGTTTTGATGTAGGTGTGTGTGTGTTTGTATTTTTCTGTTGTTTTGTATGTTTTGTGTTGTCTGTAATTAAAAAATATAAACAAGGATAATATTAAAGAAATTAGTTTTTAAAGCTAATGTTTTAAACAAAGTATGGAAGATCTGCACAGCAAAGTGCTCCCATAGAAAATTTTTATTAAGCATGTGACGTTTCGAGCACAAGGCTCTTCCTCAAACTGCTTCTTGTATATACAGAGAAACGGCGCCTTAAGTACCCACAATTCATAGTACGATGCCCACGTGATCCTAACAACCAATTTATATAGAAATCAGAAATGTTTCTGCAGATTAATCCAAAAAAAATTGTAAAATTACTGATCTTTTCCGATAAATAAAATTTGCCAAAATGCATAGAGCAAAAAATAACATCTTTCAAAAAATACTTAAAAAAAATGCAATTTCCAAGAGATGGATCCATGATTCAACACAAGTAGTCAGCTACTTGGCAAAACCATAGATCCACCACAGTGTTCATATTATACATATACCCATACATGACAAAAGACAACTACGCAAAAAATAAGTCTAGACAAGAGACTAAACTCAAAAGAAAGTTCAAATATCCAAATCTTTTCAGAGATACTGGTATCAAAACACATACACTTCAAGTGTACGCAAGTACCTCCAGTATTAATGCAGATCTTAGTATGATCACATGGGTCCATAAACACACAAAAGATCATCAGGTGTATCTATAGATATATCTTTGTATATACAAGAAGCAGTCTGAAGAGCCTTATGTTTGAAACGTCACATGCTTAATTAATGTTTTCTGTGGGAGCACTTTGCTGTGCGGATCTTCCATTCTTTGTTTAAATTATTATTTTGAACCAGCACCCATCCCAGTGGGTTTGGATGTGTGTGCCTTTTTTCACTGTCCTTAAAAGCTAATGTTTATAATCTCCTTTGCTTTATTTATAGAACGCAGAGTGACTTAAATATACTGTGTATCATAACCAATATACTGTAATTCACGACAAATTTCTGCCCTATTGGTCTGCCCATCTATGGAAAATCTTATAAAACGTATACCTGTATACCTGCATAATTACATGAGAGAAACTGAGTGTTTTAAAGTTGTTGCTGAAGATGCATTCGGTTACTGCAGGACGTTAGTGAGGTGATGATGTGGATTTCACGCATAGCCTAATCTACACTCTCTCTGTGGTTAGTGACTGAAGCCATGCACCCTGTGAAGGTGACCCGCTGGGGTACTCCAGAGGTGAACACGGAGACCATGCAGACCAGTGAGCCCTGGGTGTTTGCAGGAGGAGACATTGTCGGTTTGGCAAACACCACAGTGGAATCGGTGAACGATGGCAAACAGGCCTCATGGCACATTCACAGATACATTCAGGTTCGTTCGTCTCTGTCGGACACAGCATTTTTAAAATCCAGGGCTGAGACCGCAATTAATTCACCTGCCATAATTGGCCATGTGCTGAGACACTACTGGAGTGACTGTAGCTCAGAAGGTAGAGCGGGTGGTCTACTTATCAGAAAGTTGCTGGTTTGATTCCCAATTTTCCTCCAGTCTGCATGTCAAAGCTTCATTCAGCTGGTATCTTGCATCCTGTATCTGTGGGATACAGTATTTTGTGAGGTGAGATACTGAAACCCCAGTTGCTCCTGATTGTTGTTCCATCAGTGTGTGTGTGTGTGTGTGTGTGTGTGTGCGTGTGTGCGTGTGTGCGTGTGTGTGTGTGTGTGTTTGTGATTGCTGACTTGCGATGTCAAGTACTTTGTCCTGTCTTGAAAAACTTGCACTGCTGCTCTCATTCCATGACTGAGTAAACCCAGTACAGGCTTACATAGTGCTCATTATTATTTTGCTCGGATGTTGCACTGTGGTACTTTATGTATCTGTGCAGCAGAAACTGTGACTTTCAGATTTGTTAGTATGAGATCCAAGAGCATATCATGATTTAGTCAACACCTTGAACTGCGTGTTGGGGATTTAAGTAAAATATTCTACCTCCCTTCCTCCTGCAGTCCCTGCATGGACAGACAGTGGACCCAACTCCGAAGCTGCCTTTGTTCTACACTGCCATAGATCAGGTAGACATCAGCATTGAGCTTTGTGGAATAAAGTTTCCCAACCCGTTCGGCCTGGCATCTGCTCCTCCCACCACCAGCACGGCTATGATCAGAAGAGCTTTCGAGCAGGGATGGGGCTTTGCTCTGACCAAGACATTTGGACTGAATAAGGTACCACACACACACACACACACACACACACACACACACATACACACACACACAAACCAAACCATGTTTGGTGCCAAGCAAGGAGTTGCATTAGAAAAATCCAGGATCTCCTAACCCCCTAATTATTGTTTAGAAAAGACCTTGAGAGCAGAACCTCTAATCTGTTTTGGTTCAAATAAATTTTGGCTTTTAGAAAATATTTCATTAGTAATTTCCTAAAATTGAACAAATTACAAATCTTTGAAAGGACTAGCAGTGGAACCCTCTGTAGAACAAATTTGTAGTCATTTACCGATTTCATTGCTGGTGTTTTGACTTGAGCCTCGTTCCCTTTATTGCAGGTGTATCTGTAGTTCAGGTGTGTCTACATTTCCAAGTCAGAAATTTTACAGCTGACAGATAAGGTATTCTTTTAATAGAATAAGCAAAATAATTTTGGGGTGTAAACTTTCTCAATGAATTGTTTAGTCTGTAAAATGCAAACAATATTAATACAGGTTGTGAAGCCCTGTTACCTTATTTAGTCTAAATCAAAACTCACATATTTTCAGCTTACAATCAGTAAATATTTATATCTGACAAGATGAAGCCATTGTGTTTTTTTTATTTGCTTGTTTTTTTACATGCATGACATGGAAGCATTTCTCAGTTCACCACAGGAAAAACAGATCGATCAAACAGCTGAGTGAAAAGGTCGTCAGCTTCTTACAGCCATCACAGTGAATTCATCTGATCAATCTGTGTCTGCAGGACCTGGTGACCAACGTGTCTCCTCGTATTGTGCGTGGCACCACCTCAGGTAACGTGTATGGGCCAGGCCAAGGCTCCTTCCTCAACATTGAGCTCATCAGTGAGAAGACGGCCGCCTACTGGTGCAAGTCAGTCGCTGAGCTGAAGAAGGATTTCCCTAATAATGTAAGTTAAACAACATCTCACACATTTGTTACTTCATGAACAAAATTCTGCCTTGACTCTTCTTTACTAGAAACAGGTAGAATGTTGCCAATTGAAAAGATGCGTCATGTATATTTAGGACTTTGTAACAGTGTAATTAGAGCCTGTTTGCACTGCCTGATCTGACAGCACAGTAAGGCACTTTTGTTAAAGTTATTGTGTCTGACATATAATGTGCAGTGATTGGAAGAATGAATGAAAACAAAGCTTTCCCTCTCTCTCTGTCAGGTGGTGATCTCCAGTATCATGTGTGGTTACAACAAGGAGGACTGGACTGAACTAGCCAAGATGGCAGAGGTGAGAAAAATCACAGCCAGGAACAAAATCGTCACCTTTCACAGGATGTACACACACACTAACTACTGTGTAATTATTACATGTTTATGCACATGTTACCAGTATGTGGTGTGTGAAGGCATTAATTAGTAAAATGGATGTATTTAGGAATCAGGAGCAGATGCGTTGGAGCTGAACCTGTCTTGTCCTCATGGGATGGGAGAGAGAGGCATGGGACTGGCCTGTGGACAGGTACACACACAGACGATGCTATTCTGTTCTACATACATGCACATAGATGTACTTGTCATAAGCATACATGATACATACCGCACATTCAATTGTGCCATGTCATAGATTATTTAATATTAAGGGCCTGATTTACTAAGATCCCAAATACAGAGTCCTAAATTGTGTGCGCACTCTAACATATTATACATTTTGTTGGTGTACATTTTGCGGATGATCAACTGAGGATAATAATGTGACTGACTACAGGTGCCAACATGATGGAGGGGGCAGTATTTAAATGAGGGTTTTTGTGTTTTAATGGTTTCTGTCATGGAGAGTTCAAAGAATGAGCTGTGCAAATGTAAAATGAAACTGAGGAGGAGGAGAAGAGCGCAATGAGGAGAGACGTGCCAGCTGCAAAAAAGGAAAGCATTACAGGAAAACAAATAAGGATGTAATTTTCTTTACACTACAATTGCTGTGAATTTTCTGTTTCATTTGAGTTCATGTGCAGAAAACAGAAAAAAACAGTAGCTGTTCTCAAAATGAAGGAGTAAGTTAAAAAACATTAAGAACCCAAAAAATCATATAATTAAATAAATTTGATTTAATCAATGAATCTCATACATAAATGTCCTTATATGAGACTCCAGAGGGGCAGTCTGATGCATCTCATACGAGGCCCCAAATCAGCCCTTATTTCATCCAAAAGCTCCAAAGTTGTTTTGCTGGATAGGCAATATGTTCATAGTCATTTTTCTTCAGACATGAGCCTATCACAAATGTTGACACGAGTGGTAAAAAGACATCCTCTCTGCATTCTTTCATTTTGCTTTTGCTTCCTCCTTGTCTCAAAAACAACAGCCATCTTTGCAAAACTCAGGACAGATTAACACCTCCCTCTCAAAAATATTATGTACAGATGCAATCACTGTCACTGAGATTGTTTTCAGGCTTGATAAATCGCAATGCTTGTGGTAAATGAATCTATTTGCACTTCCTCCTCCCTGTATTTGGCACACTCGGGTAAAAACACCCCATGCTGCATATTCATTAAAACAAAGGTGTTAAAATGACAGTGTGTGCCATCTTGCTGATTTGAAAGATGCAGTTCTCAGTGCACACTGTTAGCAGATCAGTTTACACATTTGTTTTTACACACGCAAACCTTTAGAACATCAGACCCTTGATGTATTCTTGGAAATGAACACTTCAAATGCTGAATGGTTTGTTTATGGACATATTGATGTTTTATGTGTCATTAGGACCCAGTGTTGGTGCGTAACATCTGTCGCTGGGTGCGTGAAGCCATTTCTATTCCATTCTTTGCCAAACTGACACCAAACGTTACCAATATTGTTGACATCGCCAAAGCAGCTCATGAAGGTGACACACTTCACCACAACAAGCTCACATTTTCTTCTTTCCTTCAAAACTGTTCTGCATCTTTTTTTAATGCATTGTTTTAAACTACACAGATCAAATCATTTCAAATCAACCAAACATGTATGTTATTAATGCACAGCAATTAATGTGTTGTTTCAAAGGTGGAGCAGATGGAGTAACAGCCACCAACACAGTGTCTGGTATGATGGGACTAAAGGCAGATGGCACCCCCTGGCCGAGTGTTGGGAATGAAAAACGCACCACATATGGAGGAGTGTCTGGTAAGAAAACACACACCCACATAAAAACACACACATACAAGCGCTTGTAAGTGTTCTAATTTACCTAAATGATTTTAAAAAAGAATGCAAATGTTCCAGCTTCTTAGCATCATTCATTAGAGCCTGTTTTTCTTCACACCTCCAGTTTGTAATGCACCTTTTCTGTTATCTGTTATTGTTAAATGTGTAGTTTTTATCTCAGTGTGAGACAATCCAGATGACATCATCAGGGTCATTTTAAAAAAAATGTTGACATGCTCCATCTAGAGCCACAGAAAACCTTGTGGAAGCATTTTCACAGGCTGAGGGGTTTGCTATATCATGAGTAAATTCAGTACACCCACAACCCTTTTCCGCCAAAATTAGCGGCTCTACCCAGGTTTTTTAAACGCGGGTCTACTTGCTAAGATTTGTCTATTGATCCCATTCTCACTTCCCACACACAAGGCAGCCTGTGTGTAAATTTTATGTGAAGCTTAAAGATTTGGATGAAAGAGTGCGCTGCACTGTGTGGAAACATCATTGTAATGTGTGAGACCAATGTCTGTCAATTTTAATATTAACTATGATTAATGACAAATGTAGATGCATCAGAAACTATTCTGGGTGTCACGCTTTGGGTAAGTTGGATCAGGATGGAAAAGCTCCACAGTACGTCTGTTTCACTCACAGCTTGTACTGAAGTGTAGGTGCCCGAATCGTCTTCATGTCACAGTCGAAGCGATATAACAATATTGCAAACAATTGCAGAGTGGAATACGAGTCATGAGCGCTATGGACTGTTGTGTCACAAAATAACCTGTGCACACTGCACTCTTATACCCACAGCTACAGAGCCATCTCTGTATGTTGGATGATCTGGCTGGATTATTTGTTTAAATTGATTGCATATAAAAACAGTTTTTCCCTTGCAATTATCAGTAAAGACATCATGTCGTCCAGAATTCATTATTTAATTTAAATAGCAAAACTTTTATTTAGAAATATGGAGATATTGTTTTGGTGTTTTCTTGGTTACCCGGTTGTTTCTGGTAAAGCCACCTTCCAGTAGGTGAAGCTGTTGCAAGAGTTTGCACTTTTCACATTCTACCTGTCTGCAGAGCGGTGGACTTTTTTCCTGCTTTGATATTGGCTCACTCATTGACTAACATGGCAAAGAGAAAACAAAGCTCCTTACCAACCAACTTTCGATTTACTTCTGAAAAGCTTAATTGGGAAAACCAAAATGTAGGGAAGGAAGCTGGTTCGGCTGCCACAGCCAACATTAATGTTGGTCCGTCGTTTGATTAGCCTGCTATCTGTAAGACTTCAGCATAACACTGGAGTACTAGTTAGGGGGAGACGACCCCCCCAAGTTGCCATGGGGTATTTCGCACACTGCCCGGGTCTTACATTTACAGCTGAGCTGAGCTGAGGTGA
>JAQLOL010000004.1:1646127-1653873 GCA_029783665.1 Naso thynnoides
AATTAATGGATAATCTTGAATAATAAGGTGGAGAAACACAACAAATGCAGAAATGCAATTGTCCAACACAGAACAGTTAGCGAGTGACATCCAGTCATGCTCTGTGGCATGTTTAAACTGCTGAGCAGATCATTTGTTTACGAATTTACATCAAGATGGCAAAAGAAGAAGATCTACGTTCAGATCCATGTTTGAAACTCATATGAAGCTTAATGCGTCGTGGGGTTGTGTGGAACGTCATCGGTTTGTGCTTTGAGTTCAGTTATTTTCTGTTCTATTTTGGGTTTTGCTGTCAAGCTCCCTGTGTTTTTGTATTCCTTATTCATGTTCCCCTGTGCTTCCTGTTTTATTTTGGTAATTTTTTTTTTTTAAATTTCCCATGTCCTGTCAAGTTTTCGTCCTGAACTTTCTGATTGCCTGCCCTCGTGTGTTTCACCTGTGTCTTGCCCTCCCCTGTTGTCCGTTCATCTGTTCAACTTCCTCATCCCATGTCCGCGTTCCTGTTTTCCAGTTTGCTTCTTGTGATCTTTGTGATATCCGGTTGGTAGAGTATTTCATTTTGGTATTTTTTTGTTTCTCGCATTGCCATTTCAGTTCAAATTCAGTTTTTCAGTTTTTTGTTTACCTTTCTTGTTAGGTTTTTACAAAAGCAGACACAAACACAGCAAGTCGGACAAACAGAAGGCGAGCTTTAATAAGCAAAAAACCAGACATTGAACCTATTGTATCAGAATGGTAACGTAGTTAGAGTCTTTTATTTATGTTGTTAGTTAGTGTGTTGTAACTGGCAGTGGCTGACACAGCATCAATGGTTGTGCTATGCAAACTCTCAGGTCTGACATGTTTGCTGCTTTGCATTAGAGATTTCAGGTTTCTTTGCCGACGATTGGCTTTTGTGAAACTTAGCTTGTCTGGTGTATGTCTGTATTAAAGATTTTAGGAAAAAACCAAAGGACATTTCCCCTTTCAGTGGAGGAATGTGAAAACTCTGGTGACACAGCAAAGGCCACAAGGACAGGGACACTTTGACATGCAAACTGGAGATGTTGGGGATCAAACCACCGACCTTTGATAGGGGGAAAACTCGCTCTACTTTACAGGGTGAACAACTTCAGTATGTGGAGACAAAAAATTGAGCAACTCATCCTAAGGCCACTGAGAATGTCGATGCAGGGGGTGACTGTGTCAGCAAGAACAGTCTATAAAGCAATACAGTGCGCAAATGCACATTTGAAAGTTAAAAAAGGGAACTGGTCAGATGAGCCTGGTCAGTGGGTGAGTTATGTGTGGCTTCCACCGATGAAGGATACAGGCCTGGATGCTTGACCCCTACAGTGAGGAGATCCAATGGCTTTATTATGTTGTGGGGGGGCTTTTTGCTAGCGCGGTGCGGGTTCATGTCCCCTTAGTGGAACAGTCACTGCAAATTATTAGACTCTTGAATGGTTATCTTTATCCTAATTTTAATATAAAAATTTTTCCCTAATGGGACTGGTCTCTCCTAGGATGACAATGCCCCAATCCATAGGGCACAAGGGATCACTGAATGGCATATGAAAGTATGTGAACTGTATAGTATGGCCTTCCCAGTCACCAGAATTTCAACACCAACAACACAACATCCTCTCTGCCACCTTTAAAAAACACCAAACAAGGGAACATCTATTGGAAGAATAGTGTTCCCTCGCTCTGGTATAATTCCTGAAACCAGAGGCCTGTGCTACAGAACAAGTTCAACATGCGCCGGATCTCTTTGTATTAGCCAGCTTCACTAACCCTAACAACAGCAACCGACCTAAGCGGTCACACAAAGCTGGTTATAAACTACATGAATTAAACCAGGTTTTCCTGATTTACATGTGAGTGCATTCACATAAAAGAGGTGGAATTTGCAGCATATGACTGATTGTAAACACGAACTGAGCAGACAGTTAGTGGCAGCAGAGCATGTTGTATGTTTTAAGTACAAGGAGCAAATTAATATAGAATTCAGATAAAAAACAACCAATTACAACCGTCAGACACATGAAGATCAGAGAAAAATCCCTAATTGTGTGAATGCCTAAAACATTTAATAATAATGCGAAGATAAAATAGAAACATACACACATGGGATAATTGCTGGATCACAAAAATGCCTGTGGTGCTGTTTAATAAAAAGAGAGATTTGCCCATTCAAAACTGTTTGTACTTTTTTAACTGTCACCCGAAGCAAAGCTCTTCCTCCGACTGCCTTTGTAGCCCATTTAAAATCACTGCGACATCATTAAGGCCCTAATATATCCTGGCTAATTATTAAATGTGTGCTTCAAATTAGGCCACCAAAGTTTAGTTAGTTTCACTTATTCAAACTTTTACTTTAGACTTGGGGTCCAAATGGACTTTTGGGTAATTATAAAGGAATATAAAATATAATTCAAGGCGGTAAGTTGGCTAACTTTGATATCTTTGGGTCCAAAAGGTAAAACGCTGTAGTGCTTCATTCATTCTCTGCAGCAGATGGTTTAAGAAGCTCACACAGATAAATCATTCCTGCAAAAATCATCGAGATAAATTAAAAAAGGTTAGTTGGTGTGTGAACTCGCTCTTCCTCCTCAGAGGCTCTTTCATGATCCACGCACTGCGCTCCACGGGATCTTCATGAAACGTGATGTCTGTTTCCAAAGGAACTGATTGATCTGATTGGTCAGTGGGTGGAGAGTTTATACCCGCTGATCTCTTATCTTGAACATAACCTGCTCCAGAGCAGGTCAGCTGTTCAGCGTAAGTTGCTGCGGTGATGTAGCCCAGTAGGAAGTAATCCACCCTCATAGGACTGAAAGCCCAAAGTTACACCTGAAGTTACCTCGCTAGGTGTTTGTTCAGGCCCCTGTAGAGTCAAAGCCAAGTTGCATTAAAGCTGCTCTGGAGACGTGGTGGCTCTGCAATTTATGTCATTTTTTTCTTTTTCACCAATGAGTGTTTAATCTATATCAGCAGACATGTACTTTTTTTTTTTTTGATCAACTTTTGATTGAGATTTTAGAACAATAAGCATATAAAATAAAAACATGAATCAAACCTCCCCCAGAAGAAGAGGGAACTTTAAAAAAAAAAAAAAAGGTTACATCACTCCCCCACCCCATACCCATGGATCTCCATGCAAAAAATGCAGGACACCAAAATGTGCATTTTAGTATTTATCCCAATCACTACAGCAATTCTTTGATGTTTTTTTTCTCCCTGCAGTAGTTTGTCATGATGAAATAATACCCGCTCTGGCTTTGTGCATTCCTTCCACTGATATCTCCATGTTAACTTTGTCACAGCATATGAATTCATCCAATGAGCTTTTGCGACTTTATGTGGGGGTTTTCTAACGCAGGGCCAGCAACTTTTAGGCAACAGCGACGCCTGTTAGAAAGTACGTTTGTTCAGATATGTTTGATTTAATGAGGAGGTTCCATTTAACAGCAGCATGATGGGAAAGCATTGCACCTTTACACCAAGTACGTCAGATAGCGTAGAAAAAGCTTTACATGCTTGCATTCCCAGTACATGTGCATGCAAGTCCTTATAAGTCCATCTGGGCTAAGGGCTGACGTTGGGTTATAATAACTGTTTCATAAGGCGGCCTTTTCTCGGAGTGAGGTAAGTCCTTCTGTGAATATAAATGAAGTGGATCTGTTGATGATCTGGGTTTTTAGAAGCAACGACTATCGAACTCCAAACATTATCCCAGTCCAGTGAATCCTCTCTAAATAATGTTTTAATTCTTTAGTTTATACCTGTACGATGGAGAGAGGAGATTTGTATTTTATATATTTTTTGCGACTTCAAAATACAACCAGAGATTTGGTAAATAATTCTTCTTTTTTGTTCCTCAAAATTCCAGGACGAAGAAATGGGGGTAGAAGACATGACTACATGCTGGGTTGGTATGTGTGTGTGTGTGTGTGTGTGTGTGTGTGTAAAAGAGAGAGAGAGTGGTTTAGGGCGGCTGGTGGATTTCACGTCCCACTTCTTCCAGCAAGGCGATTAGGCCAGACGTCTGTCACACACACACTCCACCTCTCTCTTCTGTCTGCTAGAGTAAACACACCCTCGCTCACACACTTGTGTTTGTATTACTATTCAGACATTCTACTGACTTCCATTCAGCGCATGTCTGCCAGTCGCTTTTCAGAGGTGCTGTGTGACCACTTCATTAGAACACGAACACTTAGACATAGGACTATACCGTCACTCTGCAGACTGACAGCCGCTTTGCTGTAGTTTACAATGAACTTGTTACACATAAAAAAATGTTGCTGCTAAAGAAGTAAAGTACAGCCAAGTAAAACAAAAGGAGATTTTAGTACCACTGTTGTGAGCTGGAGCCTTCCACTTATGTTCTCACTTGTGTGTCCTTATTCTTTAGAGATCAGTGATTTAAAGTGACTATGAGGAACTTTTAAGTATTTATGAAACAGTCTCATGATTCCTCCGATGATTCTAAGTTTCCTGTAACAGCAACGGAGACCCTCAGTGAAAAGACTGCTGTTTTTGTGTCATTACTATTAATGCTCGTGACCGGGTCCAAATCCCTGCAAACTCAGACATAACAATTCTTCTTTTAAATTTTGTTGCTCTGTGCAGTGACAATAATGTAATTATATTCTCTGCCTATAACTGTTAGTTTGCACCTTAGCATGTAAAGTTAGTGCAAATGGCTGTTTAACGTTAGCCTACAGAAAATAGAAATAATAGGTCTCAGGGGACTTTACTGCCCTACAACTAGCTTATAACTTATTTCACAGTCACATATAAATACATTAACTCATCACCATCCATCCTGCAGTCTCTCTTTCACTCAATTCCAAAACAGATGCACGTGTTGGCGGTGTTATGTTGAGTTCTGCCTGCCTGGCATGGGCTAGTTAGATCTTTAGGACAGTAGGCGCTTGTGTCACTACAGCTTTTGTCCAAAGGGGGCGGTCGAATCAACAAAAACTGGAAGTTCCTTGTTGTCACTTTAAAATCATATTCATAGCACGTGCCAGGCTGTTGAACAGTGGGCAACAAGCGAACCGATGCTCCAATTTGTGAAGAAAAACAAATGAGTCTGGTTTTGTTTTAGCAAAATAGCAGCAAAGTTTCAGGGATGCCAGTCTCAGTCCATTGGTTCGTCCAGTATTTTGGTTCAAACATCTCAGCAGTGGTTGGATGGATTAATTTTGTTATACAGGAAGTTCGTCCAGTGAGTTCATTCAGGCCATCTGAATTGATTGGTTGCATGTATTACAGTCTAGCTGCAGACAAAGAATTTTTTATCTTTTTTTCCCCACAGCGTTTGATATTTTGATTGCTGTCGGGCCTTTAAGAGGTTTTCCACAAATATGACCATAAATGCCTCCAAACAGAATTTCCCAACCCTGCCTTTAATTGCTCCCGGATGTTAAATCCCACAAGCTTTGGCTATGCTGATTTTTCCAGTGTGACCATTATGACAAATTATAAATTGATAGTAATTCGGTTTATAACCAAATACCTTCAGAACTGATGACATACCGATAAGTCTCGGCTGTACTTTGAGTTTTATGCTAATTAATAAATGCTTGCATACTAACATAAACTAAACTAAGATGTGAATATGATGAATTTGTTGAATAATTGCATGTTAGCATTTAGCTTAAAGCACCACTACCATTTAAGTACAAGAACATGACACAGTGACCACATGGCCTGGACCAATCAGTGACAAAACCGAGGAGGCAGGCATCTGATTGGCTCCTTTGCTTCAAAGTCAGAACATGCGGTATTTCTCTTGTTTGTCAAACAGCAACAAATCAAACGGGCAAAGTTTGTGTTGACTCTTTATTTTCTGGTCTCTATTTTTGGACTGTCCTCGCGCTGTGAGTGTTTCTCAGTCTTTATGTAAGGCATCTCCTGCTGCACTAGAACTAACAGCTCTTACACTGACTCTGATAATCGCCTGTGAGCACTTACACTGAACAGGAACATTGACCATACAACATCCTCATGTACAGTATATACGCACAGGCCACCATGTCTTTGAATGCAATGTATGAGTTTAGCTTGAAGCTGGTAGTTTTGAAATCCAGGAAAAGAACAGCCAAAATCTCACACATTGTCCATTCTGGTCTCCCTCACACACACACACACACACACACACAGTGGGGTCTGGCTGTCAGTTTGTGTTTTGTCAGCAGCTCCAGTGGGAGAGAGGCCATTTCTGACGGCTGGCTAAAATGGTGACGGGCACACAGACCCACACATACACATACACACACACACACACACAGAGCAATTTCCTGCTCTCCTATTTCACCTCTATTTGACCTGAAATGCTCGTTTCACTTTTACTGTCTTCCTCTTTAATACTGACACATATTGTTCTGTAACGACAACGTCAGCATACAGCCAAACAGTTTGGTTTATTTTCACTGGTCCAGTTACACAGAGTGACTTTTAGGTTTCTAGGTGGCACTTACAGGCCTTGAAGACTTATGTGACATTGATACAACATTTTTCTATGAACCTATAATCCTTTTGACCCCATTGGTAACAATATCACTTTTCAAATATGAGTGTGAAACATGGCTGAGTGTCATCGATAACCTTTGTCTGAGCTCTTCAGTCTGTTCAGTTCTTAATATCAACGTTATCCTCTGATAGCTGTTATAATTATCCATGAGTACATTGCAAACCAGAACAGGTAATAACCAATTGGGTATAATTCTAATAATGCTGCTCACTACTGGTTGTTAGTTAACTCACTGACTGGGTTTGATTCCATCCTCAGGGGTCGGGACATTGTCACATTTAAAAACCCTACGCTAAGAGTGTTGCAGCTTTTTGTTATTAATGGAAATTAGAGGTACATATAAAAATTAATTCCCATATTAATTTAAACATATAATTTCCTGGTTAGTCAATAAAATGTCATAAAAAACTTCTTATTTATTTAGTGCCCTCCTCCCTGACTACAGGGCCGGTGAGAAGGCGGTCAAACATGGCTTCTGGGAGGAAACCCTGTGAGAAGGAAGAATTAAAGTCAGGAAAAAACTCAAGTCACAAAGAAACCCCAACCTGGCAATTCAGAAAAGACCAATTGGGTTGAAAATATATTTCCGGGAGCTGTGAAATTAATACAAAATTATTACAAAAGTGTAACTGTTCAGTTTTTGTCAAAGATACTAACCGACTGATAATTCTTACAGATTTATGGACATCATCGATAATATTCAAAGAAAGTGTTAGTTTCAGTTCTAAAATTGTGCGGTATCTCTGCATGATGTCGTCACCCAATGACCTGCAGAGACGCGTCTTAGTCTGAAAACGTGAGGTAAGAAAACAGTGAAACCAGTAAAAGTATAAACTACTTTAAAAACTTCAATGACCTGAACAGTTTTCATAGTTTGAGAAATAATCTGTGCCCACTAGTTGCACTTTGGAGTGATGTTTTGTTAGTGGACATGTGAGCAGGGTCACATACACTGCAGTCCCCTCATTCTGTGTCTGCTTTTTCATGCTCGATAGCTGGTTGCTTTGAAAGGACACCCAACACACTGTATTTGTCAGGCCGTAGCAATGAGGATTTTTTGTGAAAAAACTGAATAAAAACGCATTTCTCTGACTCCACAGATACCTTCAAATCAATGTCCATTTTTTCCAATTCTAACTTTTGCTCTCTTTCTCTCTCTTTTCCTTTTCCTTTGTCTCTCCATCTATATCCCACTCTCTTCTTTCCGTGACTTACCTGTT
>JAQLOL010000004.1:1654445-1670724 GCA_029783665.1 Naso thynnoides
CCACTACTTTACAGAAAATTAAAATTTGATGAGTGAAGTCAAGTGAAAGAGTCTTCTGACTATGCCTCTCACTAATGTAACAAACCTACATGTTTAGTGTTAACTTATTTATTTACACAAATGTCAGTAGATCAGGAAAAAAAAAGTGCTACTGTGTCTGTTGCTGCAGGGCAGTAAGTATCATCAGTCAGCTGTTTTCAGTTGAGCTGGTTTGTCAAAAGTGTTTGAGTCTGATCTCATCCTGGAAAACAAATGTTACAGTGAATGCCAGCAGAAAATATTTCTTAAAATACACGAAAGGCGAGAAACAAATGATGAAATGCAAGCTGAGGTTTGGTTTCCTAGGCGAATATCATGATTCACTTTTATTAAAAGCATCATAGCTACAATTCATCATACATGATGTCTCCAAAAAACAAAATAAAACGACAAACACCAAAAAAAAAAAAAAAGAAAATAAAAGAGGAAAAAAAAAACATTTACATGGTATGTCTGTAAACTTCAAGGCTAGATAATAATTTTGAGGTAATGCTCTTCAGCTTGCTGGCTAAAAGTAACAAAAAGTCCATTTTTTTCAAGAAAAGTAGCTAAGTAATAAAGGTACCTGATTATTTTAACTCTTTAACACCAGTGCATCAACAGGAACAGAGTGAGACAAAATTGATTGCAGTACTTATTTGTCATTTACAGTTTTAGTTTTGTTTTTCTATTCATACGACACTTGTGGTTATTCATATTGTCTGTGTGTGTGTGTGTGTGTGTGTGTGTTGGGAGAGTGATGTTGGAACATTCAAAAGCTGCCTTGGTTATTGCTGTCTCAGCATTGCAGAGGAGAACGAGGGTCTTTGAAGGGGAGGATGTCTTCCAGGGAGCCTATACCGATCTCTCCACCTCTGTTCTTGTTCTCAGTCTCTGCATCTGCTGGGCTGGCTGTGATAGCAAAGTTAATAAGACCTGGCCACAGTGTGTGTTTGAATGTACTTTCAAATATTTGAACTACTTGTAGCGCATGATTTATCTCAGACAGATGAACTGGCCTCACAAATAAAAACAAATCAAGCACCGCTCGCACTTTTCAAGTATTTAAAACTTACTTAGCGACCAGAGTTGAACTTCATATAGAAACTTGTGAATTTCCAACTCCGTTGAAAATGTGTCTCAGTCCTGTTTTGGCCAGGCCTGGTGTCAGTGTGTGTGACTAGAGAAACAGTCTTTAAAGAGAAGGTCGCTGGGGAGCAGCACTTGGTCTGAAACTATCAGGATATGAAGGAAAACCATACAAAATAAAAATAATAAAAAGAATTTGTGTGTGGCAGCGACCGGGAAAATCAACCATATCATGTGCCCCCTTTAAAGAATAAACCTGAAACAACATATCCCTGTGTGGACCACCACTCTAAACCCATTCACAGAAACCTTCAAACGGGGACAACTGATTTTGGCGGAATGAATTGGACCAACCAATCAGAAGGCCTGATTGGTGGCAGACCCAGCCCGCCTGCCACTCCTGAGCCAAAACCGGCCGCCACGAGAAGAGAGAGAAACAGGATTCAGTCGTGGCAGTGGAAATATTCAAGACTGGTATTTAAACAGTGTGGGACTGGGTTTAACAGTATTGATTCAGTGTGCACGCACGCACACAAGCGCACACACATACACTCAAAGGAAAACAGCTGCAGGGACGAGTCCTCCCAGAAACAGTCACATAAAAGCGAGGGTTAAGGGGGTTAGTGTGTGTGTGTGTGTGTTTAGTGGTGGACTCGAAAAACTAAATGTTTGAGTGTGCATGTGTGTGCAGCTGAGGATCAAGTATATGTTGGGATATGCGTGTGTGTGTGTTGTGGCAGTCAGTGTGTAAGACTGAGATTTGGCCAGTCTGGTTTCTTTTTCCTCCTCAGAGTCTACCTGGTCTGATATGTGAGAACTAAAAATCTGCTCTGAAACAGAACAGCTCAATCAACTCCATTACCCACAATTCCATTTGCAGCAGCTTTGTCAGACAGACAGCTGGGTAGCTGTAATGCTGTTTTTTGAGAACTGATGTTAGAAAAAGCGCCACTAGCAGGCGTTTCTTCTCATTTCGGTCAGATGCTGCCATAACCAACACCAAAACAGTCCAGACGAAGAAAGAGGAAGCAAAAATAAAAAATAAAGATCTGAGAGCTGAGAGCAGCACGAATAATATAATAATAATAATAATAATAGTACTATTGGAACCTTGTGAAGTCCTATTTGAGGGATTGTTGGAGAGAAAAGCGCAGGTGCACCGTTCACAGTGCACACAGGCCAACCAGAGAGAAAGAAACAGTCTTTGAAGAGGAGCGCGAGCTCGAAACGAGCGGCTGTGAGGATTTTCCCTGACTACACTATCGATCAGAGAGATTTAACTTAACACACACACCTCGTCCTCTCTGACGCATAGTAAATATACCTGGTCAAAAAATAAACAACAAAAAGTGAGAGAGAAATCATCAACAACAATGTAAAAGGAAAAAAAAAACAAAAACGAAACAGGATTCATAATAGTTTGGATATTTCTCGTGGAGGCGTGTAAACGTGGTGAGGGGGAGGAGAGGGGGAGGTCAGAGGTGAGGAAATGTCCAAGGCCAGTCTCTGTTGTGTTTTATTTTAGTCACTCTTGTCCTTCTGCGGAGATGCTGCTGCCTCCTCCGCCTCTTCTCCCATCCCTCTGTCTGCCACAGCTGAATCTTCGCCTCTCGTCTCCTCCTCCGCGCCTCCCTCCTTTTCCTCAACCAAGTCACTCTCTCCTCCCTCCTCTTCCTCCTCCTCCTCCTCCTCTCCTGTTGCTTTCAGCTCCCCTTTCTTCTCCTCTACGTCTCTTAAGGGGTTTGTGGTCACGACGTTGCCCCCCAGTGCTCCAGCCATGGCACTCTGCAGCTCGGCCAAGGTGGAGGCGGTGGGGAAGCCAGGCAGGCTGAGCCCCCCAAGGCCTGGAGGTAGGAACATGGAGGGGTAGAGGAGGCCGGGGGCCATGGTGGAGAGGAGGAAGGGGTTGAATGCCAGAGAGTTGGCGGACATGCCGGCTGCAGCTAACAGAGCGGCTGCGTCGCCGTTGATGGATGCCTCTGCTGACGAATCAGCAGCTGGGATTTGAGGAGTGGTGGTGGCTTCATTAATTGATTTCTCCATTTTCTCTGACCCTTCCTCACCCTCGTTCTCCATCTTCTTCTTTGCCTTTTTCACTCCTCCTTCATTTCCCTCAGCCTCCTCCTCATCATCATCATCTTGCACCTCTTCACAATCTTCTCCTCCTTGTTTATCTTCAGCCTCTCTCTTCCTCTTTGTCACTACCTCATCACTCTCTCCCTCCGTTGTTCCATTGGTGTTAGCTGATGTGGTGGCAGAGGTGGAGTTGGATGCAGCAGCTGCTGCCAGGCTACTGCCAAACAGCCCACCTAGGCTGAACATGTTGGGGAGAGCGGCGGCCATGTTGGGCAAGCCACCCATGCCTGGCAGCATGAGGGGCAGCATGGAGGCAGCGGCGGCGCTGGCTGCCGCCTGCTTGGGGTCGGTAGGTGGAGGGAAGGCCATGAGACCAGCAGCCAACTGGAGAGACTGGAGGCTCTGGAGGGAGGACAGGTCCATTCCACCAAACAGACTGTTCAACACCAGTGGGTTGATGCCTCCTGCAGACAGACAGACACACGACCACAGATGCACAGTTAAAAGAGCTTTTCCAGCACAAAGACTTACTCCTATATAGTTAAATGGCATTCCTCTAATAATGTGAAGGAAAAAAAGTTTCAATGCCAAAATGCAACTATTTTTGCCTAACTTAATTTTTGAGTGATGACTGGCTGTTTTAGTGGTTGTTTGTACCTGCAGATGAAGCAGCAGTGGCCAGGGATGCCTGTGCAGCCTGTGCCGCTGCTACTGCCTGGGCGGCGGCGGCTGCCTTGGCAATTTCAGATTTGGGTCGTCGCCCCCGGCGACGAGTGCCCTCCTCCCTGACTACAGGGCCGGTGAGAAGGCGGTCAAACATGGCTTCTGGGAGGAAACCCTGTGAAAAGGAAGAATTAAAGTCAGAAAAAAAACTCAAGTCACAAAGAAACCTCAACCTGGCAATTCAGAAAAGACGCGCCCAGAGGGACCAATTGGATTGAAAATATATATCTGGGAGATGTGAAATTAATACAAAATTATTACAAAAGTGTAACTGTTCAGTTTTTGTCAAAGATACTAACCGACTGTTTGACGATGTCTGTCCAGTCAGGGGCAACAGAAAACTCTGGATTCTCAAGTAACCATCTGGGGAGCTCTTTCATGGGTGGAGCCATGGCCCCGCCCATCTGAAGGAACAGCAGATTGAAGTGAGTTTCTCTTGAAAAATCTATTCATGTTCAAAGACACAGTTTAAACCTGTAAAGTAACACTGACATGCTCCGTGTTCTATCCTGACGTTGTATGGACTTACCTTGCGTCCATTGCGTCTGTTGACCACAGGCACTCTCTCTTCACCAGTCAGGGTGTTGATGTCGATCTTGTTGGGGTTACGACAGCGATGGCGCTTCTGCTTGGGTTTAGAAAACTGAGACAGCAGTAACTCCTCGCTCTTCTGTTATACAAAGAAAAAAAAGAAGAGGCAGACATGAATTACTTGTGTTTTTTGAGCAAAGACTGCAGAGCAAGAAGCAAGCAAACATCGTGAGGAAAATTTTTGTTAGAAACTTTTCTGTTTACACTTCTGTGGTCTAAAGGTGAGGAGGAAAATATATTAATACAAACACACAAAAACAATAGTTAACATACTGGTGGGAATCCAGCCATGTCCATTGTGTATGTGGGGTGCTGCCTCAGCCACTCCCCCAGCTCTTTGTTGGAGACTGCTGCCTCTTCCTCCTCCAGACTGCCGGAGGCAAGAGATCTGGCACTGGGGCTCTGCTCGAGGACACTTAGGGGTCTGTGGGCACGGGCAGCACCCTGAACCCCCTCCACACCTGAAGCCTTCGTCTCCTCAGCATCATCCTAAATGTCCAGGAGAAACACAGAATGAGGAACAAAGTAAAATCCTGCGTTCAATACACACACTTCCTCTGTCTTGACTGTGCAACGTCAATAACTTTACTGTCCATTTAAACACACAAACACTTCATACCCCTCCTGCTCTCTTGTTTGCCATAAACAGCAGCTCCAAGCCCTCCACATTTTTCCTGCGGCCCCGCCTCCTCCTCATGATAGGCAGGTCGGCCTCCAGTGAACCGTTGGCTCTGTGTCCAGTAGGCGGGGCTTGCTGCAACAGCTCCATCTGGGCTTTGAGGGAGGGGCTTGTCACCAGTGCACTGGGGAAACCGGCCAATGAGGGAGAGGCCTTGTGGTGATGATGCATACCCTGACCAACAAACAAGATCAGTAGTAGTTAAAACACTTAGCTTGAATGCAGAAATTTTGTGTTTAATTGTTGGAAGTTTAGCAATAGAGCTTCTGAGGCAGTGTGAGCTTATGTGAGCACCTTGGTGAGGTCTATAGCTTGACTCTGGGACTCGGCAGCTGCGTGGCTCTCTCGCAGTTGGGCCACCATCTCCATCAGGTTACGTCTCTTGGCTGCCCTCTCCGCCTCAATCTCAATCTTCCTCCTCCTCCTCCTCCTCTGTCGGGGAACCGTCAGGCTCAGAGCGTTTTCCTGCAACATCAGGTCATCAGTTACACCTGTGTGTGTCGTATGACAGCATCTCTCAAAGAAGCTTGTCACATTATTGCTACTATGCTCCAGACTGCGACCAAATGAAACCATTTTTTTTTAAACACAGTGCAAGTAATTTTTACTACTCTACTACTCACGCATGCAACCAGCAAATTTCCTAATATTTTTTAAATTCATGTTGAAAAACGAGGCGAGAGAGAGTTCGCCGATGTAGGCCTGTGGCCGGGATCAAACTGAGACGTGTCACACTAGGTGCAACCACTCCAAAGCATCAAACATCATCTGAGCGAATGTTGGGTAAAAGCAGCTGGGAGTGCCTGGGAGCGCTTGACAGTCCTGGAATCGTTGGTTACAAAGTTTTTTGGAGGTGTCTTTCAGACCTGTCCCTCTCAGTCCGCTCCGAAAAGCCCCTGAGAAAAGTATGGAAACGCCTGCAGACGTGCATCCCCGTGGCTGTGGGAGTGGGAGGCTGTGAGGTGACATGACGAGCGCTGTGACTCCACATTTTGATTGTCTTGACTTCAATTTTTTTTCAAAGTTATTTGCGTGCAAAAGATGACAGTCAGTTCAACAGCTGTTTGTGTCTGCATGCATCTGTGCTATAATATCAGGCTCACAGTTATCAGAGTTTCTCTCTCTGCAATGTTACCTGATCAGTAAACATCTGCACCGAATAAAAAGCTACATGCTGTATTTAAACCGTGCACTGTGTCAAGCAGAGGCACGCAAATAATTTCTCAGAAAAAGAAACCTTTATATTTTTGATTTATTAGTATTGTCTGTTTCTACTGATGTCCCGATTTTGAAGTCATTATTTAATAACCCAGAAAATAATTAAGGTGCCTTTTGAACACTAGAATTTATTTATGATGCTAAAAGTTTCAGGAAAATTTAGATTTGGTCACTTTTACCAACGCTCATAGTCAGCCTTACAGCTAAAACACACTGGATGCAGTCGTGCCGCGAAGCGTTGCGGAGCTAGTCTTCATTCAGCACCCATGTAATCCAATCTGACTGTCCACACTGCCTGCTGCGGCGTGGCATGAAGCACTCTGCAGCGCCAGTTTCAGCGTCTGTTCTATTTTTTCTGCGAGCCGCAAGCAACTTTGTCAAGCTGAACAGAGCAGATGACAGCAGATCATACTTGACAGGAAGTCACACAGAGAAAAGGCACAGAGAATCCGGCCAATTTTCAAAATAAAACAAATGTCAAAACAAAACACTCGGTTGTAATGACAGTGTGGTTGTCCTGTCTATATATGTATCTGTCAGTTAACAGACACATAGACACACAGACTTCAATATTTGACAAGAAAGGGGCAGACAAGCAGAGGAGCTTGTTGACCGGCACAGAGAAATGCGCTTCTGGTGTGGACAGTGAGGTGGCTGCTCGAATGGGCAATGGCGCTTCGAGGCGCTTCGCGGTGCGTCCGCCTCTGGTGTGTCCCCGGCGTTATGACTTTAAAAAAAAAACAACAACAAAAAACTGGCGAACAGACTCACCTCTGGTTTTAATCCATAAAAATAATCCAAATCCATCATGGTTCGCCTAAACTATTTCCAATGAATGCAGAAAGATAAAATTTGCGTTGCAGGTCAATGTGAGGTGTGGCCCCAACATTTTCTCCTTGCATTCCTAAAATTTTTAGTAAGGAGCTTCAATGCTCCTAATAAAAAAAGTTAGTCTGGAGCCCTGTGCTAGTGGTAATAATTAGCAATGATGACATCAGCAGTATCCTGATTTACAAATCCAGAATTCTTAAGACTACCACTAGGTTTTCAAGAAGTCTAACCGCAGTGAACCTAACAATGATCTTGTCACGTTAGAGAGAGCAGGCATTTGACTTTTCTCTGTCAGAAAAACTGGCACCATGTATTTAAGTGCACAAACACTCACATGAACCTGTGGGGATAGTGTTTTATCTTCACTCCCACTGTAAGGTGTATGGATGCCGGCCATTGTCAGCTCAGCAAGGCCCCGCCTCTGCAGTGGGCTTTCGGTCGCCGTGGCTACGGCCGCTGTGGTTACTGTGGAGCCATGCCCTGGCAACAGGTTGCCGGGGAAGTCAAAGATGTGGCGTCTGTTGACAGGCCACTTGCCCTTCAGGATGGCCTCGCAGATGTTATCCATCCTATTGATCATCACTCGATCCTGAGGGGAGGAGAGAATAGAGAGAGGTGACGAACTGTCAAAGAAGAGTGTTATTGACAGACGCTTCAAGTGACTGGAGTTGGTGAATAATAACTAGATAATTTTTAGTTGGCTTTTATTAGAGACTCATCCATGTTGGCTTTAATTTGAGACTCACCTTAGGCCAGAATGAGAAGCCGTAGGTGCGGTCCTGTAAGGCCTGTAGGGCGGATGGTTCTGGCAGGTCATCGGGGCAGAACCCATCTCTAGTTTCATTTTGGGCTGACGTGCTCACAGATGCGATACTCTCCTCATCGAAGTTCTTTTGCTCTGACGCAGCACTCGCTGTGTGGAGGGAGGGAAAGTGATGTCAGCCACTCTTAGTTAAAAAAAGGGTTTCAAAGTCATTATCAAGGGATCTAAACTCATTTTACTCTCTCGCCCCGGAACTTGGACTCATTAAAACACTGCCAAGTCATGAGGGGAAATACCAGAAATAACCCTATGAATGAGTGTGAGGTCAGCAATGGCAAACTAGAAGCTAGATTACAAAAACTTTTGTTGAACTAAATTAAGAGGCGTAAAACCATCAAAGATCATCATCAGTGATCAATCCCCAAAGCAATAAACTTTCCGCCTACCTTCAGCCTGAGAGGACTTCTCTGATTTGTCATCTTCATCCATCCTCTCTTCATCTTCCTCCTCTGGGCTTTTTTCTGTGTCAGCTGACTTTGGAGATTTGGGAGACTCAGGGTTTTCCCTCTCCTGGCTGTCTTCTTCCTCTGCAGTCTTGTGGCCCAGCTGCGTTTTAGGAGAGGAGTCAGGATGTTCTGACAGTGGAGTCTTGCTCTCCATCTGGTCCCCGAGAGTGTCAACTGGAGTCACACTCTTATTCTCATCTGTTAGGTCTTGGTCTTTGTCATCTGCTGGCCTGGAACTCTTCTCTCCTCCCTCTTTCTGTTCCTCCTGCTCCTCTTTTTCTTCTTTCGGCTGGGCCTCCTCCTCTATCTTTACCTCCTTTCTAGGCGAGGCAGCAGCTGCATCTTTTCCTTCTCCAACCTCTCCCTCTTTTTCCTTCTGTTCATCAGGAGTTTCGGTCTTGGTGCATGGGGTGCCGTTGGCATCTCCCACCTCCGTTTCCATTTTCACTTCTATGTCCGCTTTTCCTTCCTCTGTCTTCACCTCCTTTCCTTCTTCCTCCTCCTCTTTAGCTACAATTTTGGCAGCTGCTGCAGCGCTTGCCATTTCTGTGGGGGTTAGGAGGGGTACAGGGATGCTTTCAGTTGCTCCAATCCCAGCTTTGGGGATCTCTCCCTGGGGTCCAGTGCAGAAGCCAGATCCTCGCTGGCTGGTGAAGCGCTGGTGAGCTTCTAGAAAGGCCAAGGCAGGGTCGTTTAAGATATGATAATCTGTCCGACTTACACCGTGCTTGGAGGCCCCCAGGAGGAGGTCCCGGTCGTGACGGCCACACTCCCACCACTCAGGAAGGTCTGGGGAGGGTTGGCAGAGCTTGAGGCGCTCTGAGAGCAGTGGATGGGGGAGGACCTGCTCTCTGATGCGACGGAGCAGCTCAATGCGGTACAGTGTGCGCGAGGCGCGCTCCTCTGTGATGGGGTCGATGATCAGAGTTGGGTCTGGGAGTTCTGGTGATGTAAAGGACAAAACATTCTTTAATAAAACAATCAACAAAACATGTCAGACAGATTATCTCCTTTTATTTTTGGCCCGAAGGTTGTTTAATGACTGAAAATTTGCACAAAACATGATGAAAACACACTTTTCTGCCATGCAGTTACCTCAAGCAATATATGTCTTCGCTTACCTGTGTCAGTCTTGACCTGCATTCTGCAGACTCGTTTACACATGGCAATGAACGAGTAGTAATATTTCTCCAAGCTCTCATCAGTTTTCTTGTCCAGTCGAGCAAAGGCCCTGAACTGTGTCCAATCAAATTTCTGGCGCTGGGTGTCAAAGACGACTCCGAAGGTGGACACTACACGATAGAAATCAGCCTCCTCACGACGAGTCCATCTAACAAGGGACAAAGAAAACAAAAACAAATATGTGAAGAGGTTCAACTAAAAAAAGAAAACAAGAAAAAAAGAAACTAAAAGAACATGTGCAATGTGATCACATGTAATGTCATGATGATCTCTTGCGCATGTGTTTTTTTTAGGGCTCTCCTGAATTACACATTATTAAATATCATTTAAGCGTTAAACGATGATGTGGCATTAAATGCAACACTACCTTTGTCTCCTCTCCTTGTAGTACATGGCTCCGTCAGCCATCAGGGAGCTGGCAGTCAACACTGGCGGCGCCTCTGGCATGAACTGTCCACCTTTGGCAAAGTAAGCACTTCCTTTAGCCAGATAAGGGCTTCCTTCTGTCATGAACACCCCTGCTCCATCTTGAATGTAAGCTGCCCCTCCTCCTGTATCTGTAACCATAGCCATGGAAGGCAGGAACTCCCTGCGTTTTCGTCTGCGACCATCGGGCCTGTTGAGGGCCTCCTGACGAAGCTGCTCTCTTCGGTTGGAACGCTGATAGGCTGTGATGAGGCGGCGCAGACGGGCAGTCAGAGCTGAGGCTGCTGGCCAATAGAGTCGCTCATTGGAGCCCGAAGCTCCGCCCACAGCGGACACACTTTGACCGTTTTCACCTAATTTAGCTACAGGGTAGAGTGTAATGAGAATGAGGAGCAAAGAGGAGGAAAAAAAGATGAGTCATCACTTCACTTGTTTTGCAGATTTGGAGGATTAAAAAATGTCAAACCCACTTTATTTTCATTTGGGCAATCAATGAGCCGCCTGTGGCAGCAACCAACAGAGCAGATACTGCAGCAATGAGCTGTAGTTTGGTTTATATAGTCTGGACAAGAAACAAAATGGGACTCACTGAATGGACAGTTTTGGCAATGGTCAACGTACGTCATCAGGACGCACTTTGGGAACTGAAATTCTGTTTGCTGGAAACAGTTTACGCAGGACCTCAGCACCTCTGATGTGCATATTTTTCTGTTTTCTTCTTTTGTGCCACCACGAGCTCATGAGGAAATAACTGATGAGCGTAATCAGTACTGCTAGGCTGCGAATCAACAGCTTGTTTCAGTTAATGACTAATAGGTGCATACAGGACGTTTCCCACAGTCATGATTCGTTTTGGTTTTTTTACTGTAAAATCTGAGACACTTTTAAATGGACTGAAGAAGAACATGGAGTAGGATACACATAGAACACTTTTACCAGTTTTTGACATTAATCAGGAAAAATACCTGCCAGATGTGCATATGTGTTACCATGGTTACAAAATGATTTGCATAAACATATGCATAGCTTATACAGATCAAAAATAGGATAGCTTCATGGACAGATTTCACAGTCAGTAGATGGATTTATTATTAAGGCTTAAGTTTGTGATCATCTGCATCATTTGCTCACAGAAAGTCCTGTGGCTGGTTAACTAGCTTTCACTATGAACGAACTTCTCCAGGACTGGTTCACACTGAAACGAGGCCAGAGCTTTGAAGAGGTCTTGGTCAGTTGTTTGGTCTGCATCAAGGTTCAACTGCTGTTGGCTTTCAGAGCAGCCTAAATGTAGTGACCGAGCAAAAGGACCTCAGTTGAGGTGTTTGTTGTTTTTAATACACCCAGTAGAATTTAAATGGGTTGGTGGGATTTTGCTGGGTTTAATGGAGCTGTAATTTTGGATGGTACTTTAAGTCGACGGTGGTGTTACCTCTGGAAACACATCCTGAGCTTATCTACACTGATGTTTACTGTTCATAAAAAATCTGTGTTCACATTTCACTTAAAGACTTAAAAAAAAACATTTTTTAACAACACCTCTCACACCCTCCCTGTCTCTCAGTGTTTACCTTCAGCTTCACCTTCCACAGTGTCGTCTTTGTCATCCAGTGGAGAGTTGGTGAAGTCGTCCAGGTCATCTTTAAAAGGCATCCGCAGTGGTTTGTACTCCGGATCTTCATCCTCACTATGGATGTTTGAGTGACAGGCATTAATTTCCAGACTTTTATTTTAGGGATGCACTGACAAATTTTACAAACTTATCATTTTCAGTTTTGATATTTGAAAAACCAACAACACAACAAAGAGGACAGAGGAGATTAAAAGAAGGCATAACAACAGTTTATGATGGTAACAGTAAAAACCAACAACACTGAATACACGAACGCGTGGACCTACACCTGGACAATTCAGCTGCTTTTAAGACCTGGATACACACTCAACACTTAGCTTTAAACAGTGCCAAGAGTGAAAATGAAGGCAGAACAGACAGGAATTTATTAGAAAATAATATTAAAATGTGACAAATACAGACCGAGTTCAAAACTAAAATCAGAGCAAAATACTACTTGAGGGAAAGGAGGAGCAGAGAAGCTGCTTTTTTGGTGAGTGAAGCCTGCTCTCTTACCCCTCGGCGCCATCTGCCATCATGTCAGCGCCCCTCTGCTCAGCGGCGATAGCCTTGGCATCCGGCATGCCCACTCTCTCCAAGAAACACAGGGTGGGGTCAGCTCGCATCGAGTTGTACTTCTCATAGCCTGAAGAGGAAGGGGAAAAAAAAGGAAAGAAGAAATTTAGAAGCTTGGAAACCACGTCTGAAAAGGTAGAATCTATAAAGTGGATTACAACCAGTAAAGAGTCAGTGCAGCTTCAGAAAGCGCACACACACAGCTTAGGGCAAACTCCTAGAAAGAATGGTAAAAAAAAAAAAAAAAAGTTTCGCTTTCTAGCTCACTTCTAGACAAACATGATGCTACACAGACTGACACAGACTGAGACACACACACACACACACACACGCTCTTTAACACATACACAGCATCCGATATTAAATGAAGGAGTAGACAAAAACAGCAGCAGAAGGGCAGACCCCAGGAGCCAGCTGCTGACAAGACAGACAGTCTGTGTGTGTGTGTGTGTGTGTGTGTGTGTGTGTGTGTGTACACACTCGTCTCCATTCTGTATGTGTGCGTGCTTACCCAAGTGAGCCTGCAGGTGCTCATTTGTGTCAGAGAGAGAGACAGCAAGAGAGAGAGAGCGTGAATGAAGAGGAAAAGTGTGTGTCATGGCGTCTGTGAAAGTGAGCTAGTGGGTGTGAGAAACTCTGCGTGTGTGTGTGTGTGTTTGTCTGTCCGTTAGGGGCATTCAGGCAGAACAGATTAGAATGTGCAGATCCTACTGAGACACATCGGGAAGGCGAGAGGAGAGGGGGAGGAAAAATGGAAGGAATGAAAGGAAAATGCAGGAGTGGGATGAGGGGGAAAACGAAAATTAGGAGAGGCAAAAGAGCAGAGAGGAGTGGAGGACAGAAGGAAGAAATCCGAGTAAGAAGGACAGGAAAACGAGAAGAAAGGAGAAGACGACCATGGAGGGCCACAACAACAGAAGCACACCACCTCTTCTCGAACCTTTTTTTAAAAAATCCCTGCTTCCTTCTCTCTCTCTCCCCGTCACATTTCAATTAGGAAAGATGTGACGCATTGTTCCTGACCATCTCTCTGTCATACACACACCGCATCACACACAGCTCTGTGCCTGCAGCCAATCGTTAATCATCAGGGCCTTTATAGGCCATCAGTTTTCGGTGTGTGTGTGTGTGTGTGTGTGTGTCTGCACACAAAGCTCACTGTGTGTGTGTGTATGCATGTGTTAGTCCTCCCCAAGGGCCTCCCTAGTGAATGAGGATTATGATTAACTATGGGTGAGCCCTTTTGTATTCCTGCGTGGATGTATGTGAGTGTGTGTGTGTGTATGTCTGTGTGTGTTTGTGTTCTAATTGAATCATAGAGGGTGGCAATGATGGAAAAATTATGACAATTATGTTAAATTAATATGAATAAGGGTCTCCATCCACAGCACACACACACACACACACACACACAACACTCTACCCCACTGGTCTGTCAATGAGAGTCCCGTTCAGTGACCCAGTCAGCCCCTAACGGTGGGTCACATGGAGATTAACAGTTATTTTCCAAACAATGATCAAAATGACCGGGTTACCAGCAAAACCAGAGAGAAATTTGGTTCTTTCTACTTTGAGATCAGCCTTTTTTTTTTAAAACCACACTGACATTTGTAGTGCACTGCAAAGGAGACGAGCGCGTACACACACACACACACACACACACACACACACAAACAGCTCGTTGTAGTGAATGCAGCCATCAATCACACTCCTGATAGCACACTGAGCCTGCCAGCTGCATGCCGTTATCACCATAGCAACACCAATCAACAGGTGGCAGCAGAAGTGGAGGGGATGAGTTGGGGTGTGCACCCTCACCCATCTAAACATGATGTGTATGTGACTGCGTGCACGATGCTCACTGGGTTGAGGGCCACTGGAGTGTGTCTACAAGCATGTCTGATGACATGATGTGTGTGTGTGTGTTGTTTTCTATTTACTGTGTTTTGGCTGCCATGGGGGAAATTTTAGATCAGTAGGTGCAGGGAGTGTGTGTGAAGATGCTGGTGTGTTTTTCTTACCGTGTTTGAAGACACCGATGAGCAGGGACTTGTCGGCCTCGCTGTCCCACCAGTCAGCTGGGACCTCAGCATGAAACGGCTGCGGAATCCAGATATCCAGCTCACTGTGGCAGATATAAACATATCCAATCACTGACAATCAAACTAAATGTTTGCGTGTGTTCAGTCAGCTTCAGTTAAGCATCGCTCTTCTATTTCAATTCAGAATGGGGACAAAGTAAAAAAAGAACATGGTAAATCAGATTACGAGTATTTCGTGTTGTAACTGAATTGTGCAAGCTGTTAGCTGACTTATGTGGCACTTACAACAGGCTGCATGAGAATAACACTTAAAATGCATCCAAATCTTTGCACAAGACTGTGCTGATGCATCAAAATGTAGTTATGCAGCCAAAATTGTCAGTAAATAACAATATACTTTTTTGTCCCAAATTATAGCCATAAGAATGAGAACCAGCTAATGCTAGGGTAAACAAGCTATGACCTCATCAGACAAGAAGCCTCGAGAGGTGCAACGTGTGGCACTACATTCATCTCAAGAGCGGTTGGGCAGCCTCTACCATCCTGTGGGATTTTAATAGGTAGATAGAGGGGGACTGATTTCCTGGACAAGTAAACTCGAGTGTTTACAGATCATCATAATAGCAAAATCCATCATGTACTACGGCATATACAGGACACATTTAGAGCTCAAACCTCTGGTGTTGGTGAAGTTTTATCCATTAAGTCACTATAATGACAAACACGACATGTGATGTGATATTTCACTGTAAAAATCTGTTTTGTGTATCAATTACTCATTCTCAGAAGTCTTAAATTGAAAAATATTACGAGGTAGTGGAGGCGGAGGTGGGGATGGGTAAATTTTCCAGTTTTAAACTCAGAATTAAAGAGTTTTAAACTCAGTATTTTCGAATTTTAAACTCCCAAATTTACAAGTAAAAAAATTGAATATTCTGACATCATAAAGTCACAAATTTGCGAGTTTGAAACATGCAAATTTGCGAGAAATAAACGTGAAAATATACGTTTTTCTTTCTATCAAGTTAGGAAACAATCTACATTTTGCATAGTTGGACAGATGTCGCTTCTTTTTGGATTATGCCTGTAGTGACAGATCTTACAAAACTCTGCTTTTCAGTTGGATAGCCTAGTACTACTAATATAAGGAATATACAAAGGAATAATGGAATAAAGGAACTCACACACACACACACACACACACACACACACACACAGGTTAAAAGGGAGGAGAAAAAGGTGTTAACTGTCCGAGCTGAATCTGGCAATGTGCGTCCGTGCGCACTGATGTTCCCGTAAATCAGTTGCATAACTCAAATCTCCAACTGAACCATCAGCCAATTAAATTGCATTGTGGGTAATGCAGGCATTTTCCAAAGAGCAATGTGTGTAATAAAAGGATAATTACTCTGATTTTTCTGATTGTGTTCCTTATTCCTGAGGCTTTACAGGTGTGTAGTCAAAACCAAAGTAAATCAGAGGCTGAAGGTGGGTGTTTTCCAGCCCATGTTGACAGCATCACAGTTGCTGTGACCAAATCACAAGACTTAGAAAAAAAACGATTGCGTTAGTCCGGCTAAAACTGGACTTTTGAAATGCATTCAAACGTGTCAGTATGGCTGAAATCGTACTAAATCAAAATGTTCAAAGTTGAGCTAACACACCCTGTCAATGCGACTGATGTCAAATTACTCCTGCATGTATATCTCTCAATCGGACTCGGACTGGCCTAAGCAATGTACGCATGACTGATAGCCCCCGTGGCAACTTTGACCTGCAAATTGAACAGCATAAATTTGTAGAGGAAAACCAGAAAGAAAAAAAAGAATCCTATTCGCACAAGGGGAAGCGTGCACCTAATTCGTACCAGAAGTAACGTGTACAGCGCTGTCAAGTTGTCAATGTTTTAACTATTCAACCTGGATTCTGTTAGCCGCTTGCTAATTTGTT
>JAQLOL010000004.1:1678353-1695940 GCA_029783665.1 Naso thynnoides
CTCTCTCTCTCTCTCTCTCTCACACACACACACACACACACACACACACACACACACACACACACACACACACACAGGTATAGGGCTGCAACTAAAAATTATTTTCATTATCGATTAATTTGCCAATTATTTTTTATGATTGACTGATTACCCGTTTATTCCATGAAATGTCAGAAAAGTGCTAAAAATGTTCATCTCAATTTCTCAGGGACAAATGTGACGTCTTCAAACAGCCGCCCAAAACAAAGACTCCTCATTGTTTTTGAATAAACGACAACAAAAAACAGCAAATCCTCACATTTAAAACAATAAACCAGTCATTCTTTTTACTTTTTCATTTGGAAAATGACTAAAAGGATTAATCGATAATCAAAAAAGTTGCCCATTAATTTTCTATTGATCGATTTCTCAACTATTCGATTAATCATTGCAGCTCCACACATTTAAGTTCAAGGCTGTTATATTTTCACAGCTAACTTAGTCTTCTAACTTAACTGTTACTGTCATCCTAACTAGTACTATCTAGGCGTGCCTCTGTGTGTATTTCATGGACCAGAGTCCAACTCCACCCCCCACCACTTGAATGCGAGCGACCCTATTGGCTGATGTGGTAGACAGCATCCCTCCGACTGTCTTGTTCTCGACTCAAATTTTTCCACTGCTGCTTCCCAATCCTCACTGAACCATGTCAACCAGTCTTACTCTGAATGATTTTAGACAGGGTAAAATGGTGGATGAGGGAGGGATACAGAGAGAGAGAGAGAGTGAGAGAGAGAGAGAGTGAGAGAGAGATGGATGATGGGAAAAGACAACAGAGCAGTGAGCAGTGAGGACAGGCCCAGTCAGACAGTGTGTTTTTGTGTCCTACAGCCTCAGGCCACGAGACTAGACTGTAACAATAACAACGCTGACATCTCACTAGCACCACTGTTCTTTCTTACACACACACATGCGCGCACACACACACACACACAGTCACGCCAAGTCAGCCATGAAAATGGATGGGTCCACCCAATAATCACTATCTGCCTAAGTGTGTCAATTTGCCTCTCGATGTGCAGTAGTAGGGGCTCGACTCTGATGCCATTGTGTACTAGAGGAAGTATTAGCTAAGATGCTCTGCTTTCACTGCACACATTAATAGACACAAATATCTGTAAACGTTCTTTAAATCTTAATAAATACAAGTGTAAGCATCATCGATAAGCATTTTCCAAAGAGAAATTAATGTTTGGATTCAGGAATTGTTCAGAAAGTATAAAACAGTACCCCTCATTGTACTTTCTTTTAAAAAGTGTGTGTACTGGAGCAAGCGTGTGTTGTAAGTGTGTATGTGGGCATGAATGTGTTTACAGGCAGCTTTTTTTTAGTGGCCATGTGTTGATGGCCTTCAGTGCAAAGCTCTGTCTACTAATTCATATGTGGGTCTGCATCTTTTAACTGGCGTGCTCTTTCACAAACAAATACACTGAGTGATGAACTCCACCCACCACCATCCACTACGACCTAAACTTTCTTCTTCTCCTTTTTAAATTTTCTCTACACCTGTAAGGTTCTGTTCCCCATATTTTACAACTGATAACTGCTCCCTGCTGAAGGATTTATAAAAGGCTTTGATTACATTTATACTCTTTTCAATGCCATTTGATTTTCCCTTCATATACACTATCTTGGAATACTTAAATAATCTGAAACACTGGGAAAAAATGATCTGGCCAGCAGCCAGCTAGCTCAGCTATGCTTGGCCAACATTAAAAGATTTTGAAAATCTGAGAGACCCAACGCATGACAACAAAATCAAAGATTTATGACATTTATGACATGACCAAAACAGCACACCACACACTAATAGAGTCCATTCACAAACAACCAGAACCCAGACTCTTCACACTGGAAGCTTTGCAAAATCTGTCGTGATGAAGGGCCGTTTCAGAGTAAACAAACATGGCGGACTGCATGGAAGCTGGTCTGGCTGCCAGGATAGCTAGCAGGTACAGCTGTTAAGATAGTGATTTCTGTCCCACTCCTCTCCTTCGACTGTGGTTCAACTTATCCACTTTATTCTTTGCATTTGTTTTTGCTGCCATGGCTGCTGCTGTTGTGCTTCTGTCTTCAGTCAGCTTGCTTTCCAATTTGCTCTTGTCTGGGTCTATTTAATCGTAAATACTGAATATGTTTAACGTTTATGATTTGAAATCAGTGCAGCCCTGAAATTCTGAAGTGCTGTTTGAATCACTCTTACAACGCCAAACACCACAAGACAATCAAGATAATCGTTAGAACCATCAAACAATCGGGACTGTCACTGGGATTGTCGGAGGGGGACAATCAAGCCCAATATAGCAGTACGTAGCCTCTTTAGGATAAAGACTGAAAATGAGGGAAAAACAGCAAGCCTGGCCATATCCAAAGGTAACAAACTCCACCCAGCCAGCAGCTCAAACACTTACCAATGCTCACATTATACGTGTTGTTTGTTAACCTGTCCAAAACCCAGTGTCAGGCAGCCAGGTGGCAGGTGGAGGCTCCAAGAAGTCTCCATCATAAACCCTTTCATAAAACATTTTGTTGTCTCTATACTTTGTTAAACCTGATACATTCAATGTATTAATTAGTGAGCTTCAGATGTACTTGTTAGTTAAATAATAGCGTTAAATCTGAGTTAAACAACTTTCTATTAACAGATTCCATGCCCTAATGATAGCACAGTCATTTCTGTACAAAAAAAAAATCAATGGTCAAATTTGTCCCTTATCTGGTTTTTAGGTGGAAAATGTGAATGTGTGACTGACCCGTAGACCAGCAGGTTCTTCTCCACTCTGAAGCACTCAGATCGGGGGTAGCCTTGGGTTTTGTCCTGGGGCCGTCGTGGTTTAGATGAAGGTTTGCTTGGTTCATCCTCATCACTCTCCAGCTCAGAGAACTCCAGCATCTCATCTTCTTTAACACTGCTGTAGTGCCGTGTCTGTTTCCTCACCCTCGGTGTGTCAATCACAAGTGTGTTCTGGAGACAAATTCAACGAAAATATTAGTTGGGTGTACTTTTATGGTCAAGATGGTCTTTCGTTCTGGAGTGATCTTTTTTTAAAATTTACCAAGAACATGGTTTCAATTACAGATGGCCTGAAATCCACCAACAACAATATGCAGAGTGCCTTCTGCTTTCCTCCGGTGAAGTGGCCCGTTTGTACATTTTGTTGTGTATGTACACAATGACTAGTGTGAACCCTGTGAATACATGGCATCTTTTGCACAAAGTCTGATTAATTGGATATTTGGCCCCATGTTTCACTCCTGATGCTGAGGAAATTGGTGCCCAGCTCAAACACAAACTGGCATTAATTATGTTGTTTAATGAATTACATTTCTGTTCAATTAATTAGATTTTTCCCCTTGCAATCCTATTAATATGCGCAAACAGGGCAGTAGTTAGTTCCACAATTATCACAGAGTGCTGCAGTCATTTCCATTTTAACATCACACAATAAGAAATCCCAGGGGAGCGGCCCATATTCATGCTCGTAGAGCTGGATTAAGTGTTCCAGTGGAGGGCCCTCCACAAGAGAGGCAGTGAGGGAGCGAGAGAAGAAGATAACACCAGGGACACGCACATTTAAAAAAAGTTTAAATATGGAGAGGGAAGGAGAGCAGGAATAAAAAGATGTCTGCAAGTAGAGCGCTCAATGTGTGTGTAAGAATGCCAGTGAGCTTCGGTTTTGTGTGTGTGTGTGTGTGTGTGTGTGTGTTTGTGTATGTGTATGTTTGTCAGAGCACTAGCCTAAGTGATATCTCTGTACCCTCCAGGCATCTGCGCTCTGTTAAGTGGAGCTAAGCAGCTTACTCTCTCGCTCAAACACACACACGAGAGCAGGGAAACATGGGTAATTAAGGAAGAGAGGAGATTCCCAACTGTCAATATTAATCTCTCTCTCTCTCTCTCTCTCTCTGCTTCTCTCCCAATCTTGTTTCTCTCACAGTCTGTCTCACTTTCGTCCTCCTAGCTTATGGTGATGGTACTGACTAATTACCACTGCTAGTCCCCTTCCCGTATGGGGACCCAAGTGAGTTTGAGCTTGTGTGTACCAAAGTATTTGGAATCACAGTGAGTTTGTCTTGGGTAAGGTTTATATTGAAAGTACTCGTGTTTACAGTATGTATGTGCATTTGTACGCGAGTGTAAGTGTGTGTGTGAAGTACCCGTCCATTTATGGCGTCCAGGTCCAGCTCGGCCTTCTTGGCCCATTTCTGCCAAAAGTCTGGATCCTCCAGAGAAATGTCTGTTCGGTTACCCGTTGCAACAAAACTGGCCTGCAGACAAAAGGAAACATGTTGGTTGATTTCAGGTGTTTACACTTGTTTAAAAGTGAGTGGAGGTAAATCAGGCATTAGGTTAAGTGGTGAACTTTATACCTTAGCAAAGGTGGAGCCTTTGCCCTCAGACTCTATGGTGATGGTGTGGGTTCTTCTTTGGAGAATCTGGTCAATGTCTTCCTCACAGAATTTTGAACCTTCGTCTTCCTCATCCATCAGCGCTCCATACGCTCCCTTTCTCAGAAGGTCTTCGATCTCCTTCTTGGACAACTGCTGGACCTGGACCAAATCACATGGTAAACTGAATAGATTCATGTACAGATGTAGATATGAGACAGCTGGCTGTGTGTGTATGTGTGTGTGTGAATGAGAAAGCGAGTGTATCTGTGTGTGTAGTAAGTCTAACCCCGCTGTTGGCGTTCTCTCGTCCACTCATGCTCTGGAGGACAGCCTTATCGAGACCCAGCTTCAGACTGGCCTTGTCGAACATCTCCCTCTCGTAGCTGTTCCTCGTGATCAGACGGTATATCTTGACCGCCTTGGACTGGCCGATACGATGACACCTAGCCTGGGCCTAGAGGACAATGCAATCAGACATTCAGAGACATTCTTCGACAGAAAATTTCATCCAGTTTTCTATTCAGTTCACAGGAGTACCTGTAGCTGGAGATGTGGGGTTACGGTGGCACTGAACTATTAACATTATACAGTGAAAAAGATCTAAATGCAGCTGGTAACCTTTATCCAACAGACAGTCTGAACTCCAAGCTTGCCATCCTGAGGACAGGGCTGGGCAATGCATCAATTCTAAATTGAAGTGTTCATAAATACAAACCGGAGATTTGCATTATAAGCTAGAGGCAAGGCATCGTTTGTGGATTGTACCTGCAGGTCGTTCTGAGGGTTCCAGTCAGAGTCAAAGATGATGCAGGTATCTGCTGCAGTCAAGTTGATACCTAGTCCTCCTGCTCTCGTACACAGCAGGAAGACAAAGCGATCTGAGTCTGGTCTGGAGAACCGGTCGATAGCTGCCTGCCGCAGGTTACCACGAACTCTGCCGTCTATACGCTCATAAGGATATCTGGACACCGAGTGGGAGGAAAGGTTTGTTATCTTACGAAGTCAACATCACATTGCCTTCATACATCTTCTCATGACACTCTCACATTCTGCTAGTTAAACTCTCATTTATATCATATCAATCATTTGTTTAGATTATTGACTTTAAAGAAAGGAATGTATGGTAGCTGTGAAAATTAAAGTGTGTCACATTTCACTCAAGCTGTTATGTCAATGTATCACATACATATTCATACAAGAGTAAATTACGTCTGCTGCCAAGTTACAAGTTTGACCATAACATTTCTTTTTGAGATCGTTTAAGCTTGAACTTAAAAGATCTTACATAACAAATGTTAATTTTCTGTCTTCTCACCGTTTCTGGATGAGATAGTCCTCCAGTATGTCCAGACAGCGGACCATCTGACTGAACACAAGGACTCGGTGTCCGCCAGCCTTCAGTTTGGGCAGCAGCTTGTCTATAAGCACCAGCTTGCCAGCGGCCTGGATCATGGCTTGGAGCGCCATATCTGGTATGTCCGCCCCATGTGAGTCCCTAAACTCCTCTGCTATCTTCTCTTCCGCTCCTGGACAAGGAAAAACAATTAAAATTCACCATGAAATTTGGAACCTTTCAGGTTTGGTTTGCAGAATCTTAATACTTCACAGCTTAATTTTGGAGTGTGTGTGTTTACCGTTAATGAGGTAGGGGTGGTTGCAACATTTCCTCAGCTCCATCATAGTGTTGAGGAGGTTGGGGACACTAGATCCTCCACCCCCTCCTCCTCCTCCTGCACCTCCTTTGGACAGGAAGGAGAAATTCTTCTCCAAAATGGCCCGATAGTATTTCTTCTGGATGTTGGTCAGTTCCACCTGAACACAAAGTTGATTCAATCGATTTTTCCTTTTTTGAAAAATTTCAATCACTTCACAATAAAGGGGCCAGACTTCAGTGGACGCTGACAGGTGGATGTTTGTGTTAACTGAGTTCAGTGAATGTTCTCAGTTTGAAAGGAGAATGTTTCTGAGACATCTATGATGAGATTTAGTCTTACCTCAATGATAGTCTCCTCCTTGGGGGCCAGGTTCTTCTCCACATCCTCCTTTAGTCTTCTCAACATCATGGGCTTCAAAATGCCCTGAAGTTTCTGAACCTGAGACACACACAGACACCATATGAACATTTAATTCACTGGATAATTTATAAATGAGGCAAGTTTGTCAGATTGGGTTATCAATTTACCTGCTCTTCAGTCTTAAGGTCTCCAAATTCAGTCATAAATGTCTGTTCTGACGGGAATCGCTCAGGCTCCAGAAAGTTGAGTAAGCTAAAAAGCTCCTCCACCGTGTTCTGGAGAGGAGTTCCTGTCAACAGAACTTTGTGCTCCTAAAGGAGAGGGGAGGAAATATTTAGAGATCCTAAAATGTAAGTCCTCAGGACCTCAACACTTAAAGAGGACAGATAGTAGGGACAGTATCAAATATTAATATGGCACAGATATTTGATTTTGTCAAACTCTAACTGACACAGAAAGTATCACAAGTCTCTATTTTTTTAAAACTCTAAAAACTTGATAGATTGCAACAAACAGCCTCCTCTGAACTCATCCTTTCCTCTTCCCGTAGCCACCACTCACCATGTCCATCATTTTGAGTCCTTCCAGTAGTTTGCAATTTCGGTTTTTGAGGCGGTGGGCCTCGTCTATCACCACACAGCGCCACGGCACGCTACGAAGCTCTGGACAGTCCGCCAGAATCATCTCAAAGGTTGTTATCACTGCATGGAACCGATAGACTCCCTTCATTATCTTACCCTGAGGGAGGAAAAAATACAAAGAACAAAGGAAGAATGGAGGTCAGTAAGAATTATCTGAAATGTCTCCTATCATCTACCGCTGTGGAGAAGAGAGAAGACTTGACCTTTAGGTTTAAGGTAAAAGTTATGGACTCAGGCCACAACAGCTTTACAGATTTGTAAGGAAAAAGCCAAAATAAGTTGAAAAGGAGGCTCGAGATGAAGTTGACTTGACAGTGCTATGACATGGTCACTTATTTCCCCCCAGATTTTTATCCTGTGTTCTTTATTCAAACTTTGTCTAATACATAAACAGCACCCTTGTGTTTATCAAACTATGTGAGCCTTTTTAGTCGTGTAAACTGGGAGTGCTGTGTGTATGTCCTTTCTGTTGTAGTGAATCAGACAGTACCGGAGAAAAGGACACAACGTCCATGCGACCTTGAGGATTACCTCAGACTGGATTAGAAGCAAGCAGCTACCACAGCTTATTTTTTTACACAGGCTCGCTGAGGCAAGGGTTACACTGGAGATGTTAGTCGCACTGTACAATTGAAGCTTACAGCTACAAGACTGTAAAGAGCTTATACAGCAGAGAAGCACTGTCCATCCCCAGCTGGCTGAGGAGGGGTTCAGATCTGCTGACTGCCTCACAAAACAGCATCTGACTCATTCCTTCAGTCAACTGTGCAGCTACAGCGTCCTCATCCTCGTTCTCTCATCAAGAAAGATGAGAGGATGAACTGCCTGCATGATTCTTCTTTACTGAGGACAGTTCACAGTCTGTTTGGTTTGTCTGTTTCTAATCCACACTAAGTGGGCTGTTGTGAAGACACCCTGCAGACTGCAGAAAACAGTCTAATTCATAAAAATAAGTTCATTTCTTATTTTATAGGGGAATGTTTATGAAGAGAGGCTGAAAAAAGACAAATTCTTGCAGATTCTTCAGCTAAATCAAAGCCAACAGCACGGCACCAGTAGGGCTGTGTATTGGCAAGAATCTGACGCTACAAAATGTAGCATGATACAGAGGTTACACAACGATACACTGCGATACATTTCAATTTTTTTCAATCTTGTTTTAGGAAAACTATAATGGTATAAGCATTACACTATCCATAAAATTTAAGTAAAAATAAAGGGTTTTTTTTGTGTGCAATCCAAAATATCATACCAATAGTTATTGTGCAGTAGCTGTGGGGGGTCTAATAAATCTAAAATGAACCCCTGCCACCAATCTGCATGAAAATTATTAATTAAAAATCAGTACAGTGTTTTGAGAATCCAAGCAATATTGCAAAACATAATACTGCCATACTGATGATCTGAAGGAAACCACAGTGCTCTCTCCGTGCCAAGACTGTTAGTCGCAACCGATGTATTTTATTTCATTTTCTTTTCTTTTATTTATTTATTTTTTAACTTTGGACTGATGTGATAGACGTTCTGGGACCATTCTGTTATCTGTTGTTTGTGTTTGTTTTCAGGTGTTTACGATTGTTCTGTTTAAATTGTTTTTGTGGTTGTGGTTGTTGTTTAACTTCCTTGGACCCCAACTCAAAAGCTTTAAGTAGCTTACTCGGGTCGTCCTTTTTGCACATCACGTCTTCTATGCTTAACTTGTTTTGATTGACTGACTCAAAAACTTTGATGTGTGAATGAATAAATACGGAAATACGGATATGAATCAACTTATTCTTACACTCCTGACCAGCGGTCTCTTATAGCTCTAAGCTAATGTGATGCCTGTTACCACTCCAAGTATCCTTTTTACATGTCTATGCAATCTTTCGTCATTTACAAATAAATATTTTCATGTATTTTGTTTCACAGCCAACAATTTAACTACACATTGCTCAGCATCTTTTCTTTTTGCCTGAGATCAGGTGGAGGTTGAACATAAGACATAGCGAAAGAACAAAAAAACCCCAAACAAACAAACAAACAAAACATTCCGAGTGCTGATCTTGCTTTGCCATGTTCAGTGTTCATTTATCTCTTTGACAAAAAATGTCAACAAAAATCATCAGTTGGAGAATAACAAAAATCCCTCTTTCTTTCATGTGAGTTATTACATAGAGTGCAGTGTAGGCAGTACACATTTAAAAAGTATTGTGATATTCTATGATAATGTTACTCAAAGCACTGCTGTTGAATATACCTGCTCCATCTTTAATTAGTTTTCTTCAGTGGTCAAGGTCAAGTTTGTTTGTAGAGCACATTTAAAGACAACCGCAACTTACAAAAGTGCTTAACAAGACAAAATATCAAAGCAATACAATCAACAGATAAAACAGCACAAATAGAAAAATAAAAAGTGGATTGGATTCATGGAGAAATTACACCACAATAACAACAAGGGGCAGTGGATTGATCCTGTTAAGAATTCTTTGCTGAACCAACTGCAGCTAGTATCATTCCATATAAGAGAGATGAGCAGCCCGGTCTCATCCTGTTTACCTGTTCGTCTCTGTAGTACATCTCATAGGCCTGGATGGTCTTGCGGCTGGCCTGGCTGCCGTGATAGACCACTGCGTTGAGCTCGGTCCAGGTCCTGAACTCCCTCTCCCAGTTGGGAATAGTGGAAAGTGGGGCGATAACCAGGAATGGCCCCTCAATGCCCTTCATGTAAATCTCATAGAGGAATGTAATGGACTGGATGGTCTTTCCCAGACCCATTTCATCAGCCAAGATACAGTTACGTCTGTGGAGGACAAGTGATGACAGAGTGAATGAAAGGCAAAAAACAGATGGACTGAATGTGGATCTGCATTTCACATTGTATTTTAGTGTCATACAACTGATAAACACTGTAACATCTACATGCATGTACCAAAGAGCGCTCCCCTCTGTGGCTCTGATATGAACACGCTGATCTAATTCCATGATGTTGACTTTTCCCTTTTGGTTTATTACTGCTGCTTTTTTTTTTTCAAAAGGGTTGAGCCGCTCAAGTGATCTGATGTGAAAAACATGTCACAGGTTGGAAAGTATTTGCTGAAAAAGTTACAAGTGTTTTGACTGGATTCCTTAAATTTTTCCACCTCTGATTACTTCATTGATATTCCTGAAAATCCATGACTAGTATTGACCTACAAACAGTAAGAATGGAGTCCCATGAAAGAATAACAGACAAAACATTCAGAATTACTGAAGAAAGAGGAGGATCTTTCTAAAAAACACCAATGAATAGGCTCACAAGAAAGGCTTCCATCTCAATTATCACCTATGACAACACATGTGGGCGGTGTCTGTATATGTAGACTCTGCCCTCTGCCTGTATTTTCTTAAATTGCCATGTTGAGGACGATTCTAAGCGTCAGCCTTTGGGTGGTGGTTTTGTGGCCCCCAGCCAATAACAGCACAGGGTATAAGGGCACCACTTTGCTACTGGGCACCAGATTATAAGCATGTGTATCAAGGAGCCCATAAGCCAGTGAGGACCAGTGAGGGCCAACTCTGAATGAGTGTTTACAAACTGCAACCAACGAATCCAAATTGTTCTGCCTTTCAGTTTAGCTACAATCTTCTATTTGTGCTGGTGAACGACGATGTTTGTCTAAAGACTCTTGTGGTACTATCAGAGCATACATTTTCCTCAGGGATGGCACCGGTGGGAACGCTACAGGGCCAGTAAAGCCCTGTTTCTACCAAACCCCGATCTGACCTGCGTTTCCACCACTGACTGTGACCTTACTTGGCAGGTGGAGCTTATGTCCGAGACAACAGTCACATCAACTACAAAGGTTTCATGACATCATACCTGATTAATAATCTCAACTCAATTCTTCACTTAAAAAAAAAAAAAGTTACTGACGGAGACTAAGTAAATTATGTTGTTTAGTCTGTAATGCGGCCATAATAAAAATCCAAATTGTTATGTAGACTGATTCATACTAATATATATATTTTATTGAAACCTGCTACTATCTGTACGTACAGAGCCTCAGATGCAGTGGCATTGTTGTGTATTAACAAACAAACCAAGGCAGCAGCCACAATTCTAGATTTTATCTGTGATTTTTTTTCCTATGAAATTATATTACATTTTAAAATACAGAAATATTACGGCCAGCGTTTTATCTTTAAAAAGCTGCACAGATCATCAGTTCATCTGTTGATTTTATCTCCATGGTGATGAAACAAAGCTGTGCAAGATGACTGGCTGGTTGCATCCGAAGAGCGGCGGCTCCTCACAAGTCTGAAAACTTTGTGACAGGTTTACAAACAGGCGTTGATTGGAAAAACTAACTACTTATAAGTAATCAACATTGTTACATTCTTGCCTAAGGAAAAAAACAACCAAAAAAAAAACCCAAAACAACTTACTAAAATTATAAATTAAGTCTCTTATTATAAAGTCTTCTATGAAGACACTTAAAAACAGCTTTTTCCTGCTCGCAGTCATCGGAGTGCAGTGTGTGTAGCTCCACCTTTGTTCCTGTATCAGTGTGTTGGTACCCAAACAGAAGGGCGCCAAAAGATCAGTTGTTTTTAAGCCATCCACAACTTTTGACAATGGAAACGCAAAAACTGTGTGCTGTACTGTACCAAGCCGAACTGTGCTGCTTGGTGGAAACTGGGATTTGGTGTCTTTTTAATGCCCACTAAGATTATCAAATGAGATGCTATCACATGAACAGTCTGGCAGTAGCAGTGAGGTGCTCATTCCACCAAAACAACGTTAACAGTGACTTACGAGTTGTACCAGTTGAAGGTTAGCCAGTTGAGGCCTTCCAGCTGGTATTCCCTGAGTGCGTTGCCGTTTCTGTATTCCCTGGAGCCCTCCAGCTTTTTCCATTCGGCAGCAGGAGGCCGATCCTACATAAAAATAATAATATTAGGGGTTATTACATGACACCGAGGCTTAGCAATTGTTATTAAACTGTAAGTGTAGAATGCAGAGATTGGAAATTTTGTAGATTGGTCTGAATGGGGTTAAACAGACACGTCGTTTCAAATGAAACTAGATTTATCCTTTGAAAAGTTGAATGTGAGCCACAAATAGTTTTAGAGATGTTTTGTGTTAGTCTGTGTGCCCTCAAGCAACACTGTTAGTGTGTAACAGTGTTGTAGTATAAAACAAACAAGAAAAAATCAAATAGTGCTTCTGTATATTGGAGCATTTCTTCCTTCAGAACAAACAGTAGGCAGCAGTTAAGAAGACGGACACACAGAGAGAAAGGAGTGATGGATGGAACAACCACAGCCAGTCAGCTGCTTCTGTTCAGCATTAAACACACTGTTAGTGGTTTGGCCTGGCCACAAGAGCAGGGCGTGTGTGTGTGAGTGTGTAAGACCACAAGAACGTGGCCCTGTGGAGAGCAGTTAAGGGAGCTGTAAATCTGGAGGAGGAAGGAGCAGGCAGCAGGCCAACACTCACAAAAACACACGCACGCGCACACACACGCACACACGCCTACTGGAAGGAGGCTAGGAGACAGGCAGTAACCAATGAATTCATGAACACATGCAGAGCTACTTGCCACTCTCTTAGTGTTGGGTTTGCGTGCAGCGATGCGTTCATATTCCTCTATCTTGGACTGGTCGATGTCAGCCTTCAGCTCCCAGGTGGAGTCTTCGTAAGGCAAACTGCACCATTTCACCAGATATAAGGTCACCGTCTGCACATGCACAAATACACACAGAAACAGGAGGGAGCGTTTGGTGAGTGTGCGTGTGTGTGTGGACAGGGAGAGGCTCCAACCCATGAAAGATGACAGGGGGAGATCAAAGCACCTCTCCGTTTTCATCTGTGCTCTCTGAAACGTCCAGGACGCGGTCCACCTCCACATAGTCCGGGTTAAAAGGCTCATCATCCATCTGGAGAGAAAGCAAGCGGAGTTTCACTGTCAGAAGCAGGCAGAAGATTTTAGGATGGCGTGGCTTACTGTAATATTAGGGTGAAACCAGATGATTTTATTTTCACAGTGTATAACTGGGAAAGAAATTTTATGTAATTTTTGTATTTTCCATTACAGTGTTTAATTTGTCCAAATTTCCCATCCAAAAAGGCAAAAGTGCTTAAACTATTTGGAGTTATGGCAATCTCCTCAATCACTGTATGTTCATGTACAAGTTAAACTTATCGTCTGTGCAAAGCTGTTATGAATCAACTTTAATTATATCTGTCTATAAATACTCGATCACGGCTTATAAAAGAAAAATAAATCATCAGCCTGAAAATCCTCAGCAGTGAGCAGTTACCATAAAGCAGTGTAAGGTGAGGGCCGTTGATGGGCTAGCGCAGACCTTACAGCTTACCTCTGTTATGAAGTTGTTGAGTTGTTGCTTGGCCTTAAACCTCTTGACCTTCTGGTGTATTCTCTTGTCCTTTTCCAGCTCCTCGAGATCTGCCCAGCGACAGTGGAGGTATGAACTGTGACACAAGAGACAAAGAGACAGTACGTGAATTAAATCACACGAGTCAAAGACAGAAAGTACAGGCACCCTGCAACAGACTCAGCAATGGTCATCTTTGCTTACTGTGAGGTTGGTGTTTGTTTACCAAGATGAGTGGATGCAAAATGATCAGGTGTAAAACTGGGAACAAAAAGGTTTGTTATGTGCACAGTGTTGTGATGTGGAGCTGCTGAGTGCTTCCTCAGAATCACAAGTTTTTTCTTGCCACTGTTGCCAGGTACTTGCTCATGTGGGAATTTCTTTCAATTTTTGGATTTTAATAAATTTAATGCAATTTAATTATAGACCTACTCTGTATGTGAATTGTCTTGAGTTTACTTTGTTGTGATCTGGTGCTATACCAATAAAATTGACTTGACTTCCTTATAAAACACTCAAAAAAGCGGTTCACAGCCAAACTATGAGCAGCAAGCCAGATGCTGGTGTCTACTGATCGGATGTGTCTGTGTCTACAGATCCTACAACTAGCCAATGTCTCAAGTCCTACAGATCATATCAAAATCTACAGGACAGTCGCAGATTCTTCCAGTACTTTTTATGTGGACTCTGTCTGCAGTTGTCTGCCTGAATTTAAGGTGAATCTTCAACAGTCACAATTATGTCTGCGCTCTGTACTTGTCCTCACACACGTGCATCCGTACCGTACTGAAGTCCACCTCTTCCAACCGTGCCAGGGCCGACAAAGCGTGCCGTGCTTGAGTACGTATCGGAGCGCTCACACTAGTCAAACAAACTGGACTCTAGGGGTAAATATTTTTTTATTTCACTACTAAATGGGTGCAAAGTAAAGCTGAAATTATTACAGAATCCAGAAAATTACTCTAGTACTAAATTTTGAGGTTTCCTTCAAGATTTCAGTGACTTTTAAAGAAAATTGGAAAAATTTCACTTGCTTCAGTCTTATCTGTGATTTTCCTTTTTTTAAAAAATGACAGTTAGTAAAATATACTGGTTTTGGACTGTCGATCGACTGAACCTTGACAAACTGTAACTAAATGATTCTTTAGTTAATGTGGACATAATTATTAGTTGCAGTGTTAGGCTAAAGTCTGACCATCATATAGTATATTTATGGACTTCATTATGGACTTGGATCAACAAGCAGCAGCTGACTGCCAGGTATGAACAGTCTGGTGAACTGACAATATTTGAACAGTTCCATATATCTGCTGCTGTATGTAAGCTGTTGACATTTTAAGAGGCAAAAATTTAATTTTCAGTACAGAAAATGCTACATTTGTTTTGGAGGAAATGTGTACATGGTATTAAACTTAGTGCTGTGTTCATTTAAAGCTTCTTTGTGCCTGAAATCAGGTTTGGTCAGTGTTCACTGTTCTACTTTGCTCAGAATTTTTTTTTTGGCTCTCTTTTGCTTACTTTTGCACAGATGACATTCAAAAGAAATGAAGCAGGTGTGGTTTAAGATGGTGAAGAGCCACTGAAATGTGTTTTTATGTGTGCTTTACTTTTATGTCAGAGGACCGCCTCGAAAACAAAATGGTGCATCTCAAGGGGTTTATCTTCACATTGAAATTTGTAATAAATTTTAGCTACGGGAAACTTTTGCCTTGTATGTTCATTGTTACATTCTGTGATAATCATCATGTAAAAGGAGCCTGTAGACTTGGTGAAGACTTTTGGTTAACCAGATGTAAGAGTACATTTGCAAGTCATGTGGTCAATCTGTGTATTTGACACGCAGCGTAAAATCTCATTTGCAAAAGCATTTTTTGCTATCCAAGATGAAACTCGTTTAAGTCTGCATAAACAAATTAAATGTGTGTTGGCTGAATAAATGACAACTATAAGTCAAGCTCCACATAAATACCACGTGTTAAGAGTTACGATAAAATCCCACTGTAGTACTACCTCTTTCATGTCAGTGATGTGATCTGCAGCACAAATGAGTCACATTGTTGTAAAATAAAGTGAACAAGGCTTTCAGGTTCAATACACTGAGCTTTTCATTCTTATGGACCCATAGAAACCATGGTGTGTGTGTGTGTGTGTTGAAAATAAGTCAAAAAAAGAGGGGAAGCCCTGCCGTGAGAGACAAAAGAAGTGGAGAGGGAAAACAAAAATGGCGTGTTACTCACAAGCCCTTGAACTTGACGTAGAACTCCTCCACCTCCACTTCATCCCCCGTCTCCAGCTGAAAAGAGAAAAATGCTCAATATTGACGGCAAATATAGCAACTGCATGGTGAGAGAACAGAAGAGGCTTGTCATTGTTATACAACATGTAGATGAATACGTGAAGTGGCACAAAAGGAGTCTGCACACCAGTTTCCAAAATTACGTCAGTCAACGCTGAATCTCACTCTGCTTGACGTGCTAACACTGAGGCAAAGTAGTGTTTCATTCATACTCAGTCTCTCAGCTAGTTTCTGGTTTGGGTGCAACATAAAGGTCAAACATGTATTAAGAATGAGGAGAACAATAAGCACAATTTTTTAACAGTTAAATGGGTTTTTGAGGAAAATATATAGGAACAAATTAAGCTTCTAATCTGGAAATGGATTAATAGTTACAGTATGTGAAAGGGGAAATACCAAAACAGTGGCTCTTTCAAGTGCAGCCATCCACTTCCATTCACCATTACTACTGTAACACACACACACACACCCTCCACCATGCTGCTACTACTGTAATGCCATGAATCATCAATCACACACACACAGCCTGAGGAAACGCTAGCTTGGCGTCTGGCGTAGCTAGCATTGTGGTTTTGGCCGTGTGCCAAGCCCGGGGTCAACTCTGAATGGAGCTGTGAGGGTGTGTGCGTGTGTGTATTTGTGTGTAGGTGGGGGGTAACCCATTGGCAGCTGGCTAGCTAAGGAGAGTTGGCTGGTGACTTTATATGCGTGCATGTGTTGGCTCAGGGATGAGCTTTCTTTAGACGAGCCGTCGAAAACAAAGCCGGATTGAGACACACATGCACTCACACACATGCACACGCACACAGTTGATCAGATACACACACACACACATCCTCTTGCACACTTACAGCTCCAAGCACACATACAAACTGAAATACAAGAAATCTCGTCTCCGCTTACCAAATGAATATACGCTGTCTGAGCTGTGTGTGTGTGTGTGTGTGTGTGTATAATCTGCTTAGACCAGCTGTGGAGCGGCTAATCAGATGACGTAAACCATGACTTAGGCCAATGTGTCTTGTGTGCGTGTCTTTGTATATTGTGCTAGAGTGTGTGTGTGTGTGTGTGTGTGTGTGTGTGTGTGTGTGTGTGTGTGTGAGTGTATGTGCGCATGTGAGACAGAGAGTCTCTGTATCTCACCTGTTTATTGGTGCAGCGCATGCCCATGATCTTCTCCACAACAGGCCCCTCAGCCTCAGCCACATCCTGGAAACACACATACAACTCCGTTTCAGATCATACTACATAACTTTAAAAATCACTTTGCTGTTTGCATGACACAACTTTCTGAGTGAAAGTCGAGGTTCGCACTTTACACGACCAGTCACTGACAGTGGGCTCACACATTACAAGATCTTTTATCAAGGGGAATCCCCGATGAGTCTGTCTGCTCTCCAAACTAAGTTTTGTCACACAACAAATGACATGGTCCAAGTTGTCTGAGTGTTGATTTGCAGCAAAACAACAACAACAAAGAAGTAAATAAGGGTGCGAGAGTGGATTGGGAGCACAGGGAGAAAGAACTCTCTGTTCTGCAGAGAAAGTTCCATGAGTTCAGAGTTGGAGATGTCGATAAAATCTTTCATTATGGAATGGGCAATTATAAATTTGACCATTTATATATTGTAATTTTTTTATAAACTATGAGGATATATGTACAGATTGGAATGTCTGCTGTCAGAAAAACGACAACAAAAATATCAGCCTAACTACAACCTAACATAACAAGAGATGGCTGAGAAATGGACACCTTAAGAGTTTACAGCTGCAAGCTCACAACTGTTTATTTTTGCATGGTGCTTCATCATTGTTTCCGTGCTTTGTGATGGACACACAGAGGA
>JAQLOL010000004.1:1747487-1762473 GCA_029783665.1 Naso thynnoides
CTATCTATCTATCTATCTATCTATCTATCTATCTATCTATCTATCTATCTATCTATCTATCTATCTATCTAGTTTTTAAACTTTTTTTCTGAATGTGGAGGATCTGAATATCTTTCCGACCATTGGAACCACATTTTCATTCCTGTAGTGACTATAATTTCATATCCAACCTGCTGCGGGTGGTCTGGAAGTCACTCAATACAAAACAGTTTGGAGTTGGACAAGACTGACACTGATGGTTTGATGAAGTACTAGCTAATTATCTAGTGATTAGTTTAGTCAGCAGTGTATGGTGGAAGTTTAATTTTGACGACAGCCACATCAACACGCTCCAGTCATGTTAAGGGTAAAAGTCATCAAGTAATGCTTAAGTTATGCATGACTCATGATGATTTAACACAGAATGTCCCTTCCTATAGATATAAATAAATTAATAATAATAATAATAATAATAATAATAATAATACCTGTTCTCCATCATTCTTGAGATCTATAAAGGGAAATCCCTCCAGTAGCACATCAGGGCTGCTTGCGGTCAATTTTAGCTTATACACCTTATGCAGAGTTCTGTGTGCGTCCCTCTTACATATTGGCAATGTTGTTTTGGTTTTCATTAGGCCTTATACCATCTGTACAATCTGTGACATTATGGTCTAGATCTTCTGCTGCATGTTTTGCTTCTTTTTTAAAAAAAAAAACAACTTAATTTTCTGTTTAACCCTGTTGCAGGGGCTAGTGGGAGGGAGGATGGTACTGGTATGTAAACATTATGTAGACTATGCATGTGTGTTTATGTTATGTTACAAATTGCAAAACCTAAAAAATAATTACCACAGGAAGTCATGAATTCCTGTTGCTCACCGCTAACACATGATCAAGTCATTGTGATTGTATGATTAATTCGCCCCTGAGGGATCATCTGTTGAGGCAATGTTACGTCACAGTTTTGTCATACATTCATTTAAAAGCAATGAAGTTGGACTTATCTACCTATATTTATACAGTCTGACATAAACTTTAATAATAAATAAAATCCAGCTAACTTCATATAGCACTATCAATTCACGTATGATCTTTACACTATTAAGTACCTGCACTGTGATAATGTCAGAAATTTAGATGGTAATTTTCATTTCACTCTTTCAGGGATTTTCTTACATTAAATGAAATAGTCTGCATTGAGAAAAATTCTGTTTGATATGATGAATGGCAAAATTCCTCAAAGTTTCCTTACAAGGGCGACATGTCCTGTTTATCCTCACTTAATATCTTTACAAGGTTGTAGATTTTCTTGAGAAATGTTTTCCTGTTTTAAATCCAATGCAGGCCATGGGAACTTAGGCCCGTCTTTTCAGAGGCCTGAAGCACACAATGAAAGGGGCCTTTTGGTTCATGATACAAACATCTGCAAAACCAAAGCCCTTCTCATCAGCCTCAGCTGCTTATGTTCCGCCCTAATTAGTAAAACCACTGACATGCTCATATGCTGCATTGAGATGATGAACACTGTAAATGTTACCTGTTAATAACATGTTGGCATGTACTTCAGGACCACAGCACCTTAACGAAGCCTCACAGAGCAGCAAGCACGGCTGCAGAATTAGTCTCGTCCAGAATGAAAGTTGAGCTAACATGTCCACACACTGCTGTATTTTAAATGTAGCGAATTCCTCCAAAACGCAGGAATTTCATTTAGGACACTGCTACAAACTCAGCACACACACTGAGCATGCAAACCTTCCTTGACTACATATGAGTTAAAAAATGTTTCATTCATTAAGCAGGCTCTCAGTCTTGCTGACCTTCATCAGGGAATACAATCTCCATGACTGCTGAAGGTCGAACGGCACAGATCCAAGAGCGCACAAGTCCCTCCCTGCTCCTTCTAATGGGTAAATCAGATCCCATTATGATCGATTCATTCATGCAGTGAGAGTCGGCATGGGCAGGTCAGGTGGCAAAAAAAAAAAAAAAAAAAAAAGGCAAGACAGAAAATACGAATACAATTTTTTTTCAAACACTGTATTTTTCCATCTTCACATAACCATCAATGACATGTTTAGATTTTATAATGTTTTATTATAGTTTATTGTGATAGCATTTTCAATTTTTCTTTTTTTAAGTTTTATTTTTTCCAAAGAACAAACACAGCAAATAACGTTGAGGGGGAGGAGGAGAGGCAGGAAGAGCGAGAGAGGAGGGCCACATAGATAAGATAGATCAAATCCATAGATAGATAGATAGATAGATGCGTCACGTTTGGCTTGATCCTCCCCCCTCTGGGTCCACACACACACACGCATACACACACACGCGCACACACACGCGCACACACACTACATTTTGCTTTACAAAGAATAATCGTTATCAGAATAAGGTTAATAACTGTCTGAATATATCTAGGAATTTTAAAAAAAAGGAAAAAAAAGATAACACACAAGAGGAAACAGATTCACTCGCACTGCTGTGAAACCCCAAAACTTCCTACAGTTATACAGTTAGCCTGGAGAGAAGAGGTTTGGTTAGATAAACAGAAACATATGTATGCATCATCTATGTATGAATGCACACAGTTTCCTGTATGCAAGCCGGGTGTGTGCGCACATGAAGAGGATAGGATTTTTTTTGTTTTTTGTTGTTTTTAAACGTGGGTATGAATTTGTTTCTAATGCCCCAATTCATACACAGATTTCAAACTAGGCCGATTCTTTGACTTAACATCTCTCTAAGCGTGCATTTATGCATGTGTAATGCATCTTCAGCTAGCTACTGGTCAGCCAATCTGCAGATAAAGGGTCACTTTGATTTATTTTAGCAGCTGTCCAAATCTCTGGGGGGGTGGGGGGACTTAAGGCAGACAGCTGATTCCAGGGCAGATTTTAGGGGCTTAGTGGATTCTTTTCCTCACCGTTTTTGACAAAACACTGGTAAACACAATAATTTGGCATTAAAAATACATACAGGGCTAATGTTACTACACAGACTGAGAAAGAGAAAGCGATGGGGGGGGATGAAAAGTAAGTACATGAAGAAGTAAATTATGATGGTAACAGTAAAATGGTGCCTATTACATCAGGGATCTTGAAGCAAAAAACGTTGCAGCAGTCATCGATCAAGCTCTAAACAGTACACATCATATATCTGTCTGCTAAGTCATGGTGGAAATCATAGCTTGCTCAAAAGGGAGACGCCTTGACATTTTCAGTTGCAGTCTGTTCTCCACCAGGGACTTTCGATGCCTCTACACGGCCCTGTTAACAGCCTGTTATCATTCATTCTTGTCATTTAAAAGAAAGGGCACCAACGACCCTAATTTCACAGGGCGGCTAAGTACCTCTGGGTTTAAATGAGAATTGTAAAAAAATGCTAAAAAGCTGCTTGACAGTCCAAATGGCCTCTCTTCCAGCCCCTGGTAAAGTAATAGCAAGACCACAACTACATGCCAAGCTTCACCTTAAACAGCCAAACAAGCACAGAAACATAAAGAGCCATATATACACAGAAATGTGCCCGATAAATATAGATACCAAAAAAAAAGCCGTTCTCCAATCTATTTACCACTTTTTACTTTTTACTTCATAAAGGCGGCCACAGCTCTCAACATCCCTTAACGTTTCTTTGATTTTCCTTCCTTTTTTTCCTCGTTTCAAAAAGGATGAATTTTTACACTCAACAGTTTGGTCTTTTATTCTCTCCCCAGACAATTTAAAACACTTTTTAGGCCACAACCAGTTTGTAGTGTTCATTAAATACAAATCATCTGCAAGTCAACAAAAGGACACAAGACAGCAAAAGAACCAAATAGCATGACAAAATATAAGAAAAGGAACAAAATAACATGTTTTTATGGACAGACATTACAGAGTGACTTGAGTGCCTCCAACACCTCATAAAGTGACATACTGTAATACCTACAGTATATCATCCCTACAAACACAGGCACAGCATGAAAACTGACTCAACATGTAGAAACATGTCCTGCTGACAATGTGCTGCATCATTTTCTTTAAAAACATGTACAGACGTGTGTATAGATACAACACAGCACATGGGTTATTCCATACAGTCAACTGTTAAGAGTGTGTTTAATCCCTACCCACAATCCTACCAGTGCCTGAACAAAGTCAACTCACCGTTACCAAAGACAAAGGTTTTTTTTTGAATGTTTTGGAGGTACTGTAATATCACTAACAAAGAGCAGTGTGTTAATTTAACTACTTGAGAAGAATTCTTTACATCACAGCACTGGTGTTTCTTAAAAATAAAAAGATTAAAATCCCTTTGATTAAGGTGGACTGCAAAAGTTTAGAGTTTGGTGGCCAAATCTGCAGGTGAAGCTGACTCTGTCCACGTAAGACTGTAGGAAGTCATGTTGATTCATGGGAACATACCCCTTAGACCCTCAGGCATGGCCAAGAGACCTGGGACAGACATAGCTGAAAGAGAGCGAAGAAAACAGACAGGGAGGGATGGATGGATGAAAGAATGGAGTGGTAGAGAGAGAGAGAGAGGTTTAACTATTAGTGAGCCTGGACAATTCCGTAGAAACGCAAGGTAGGGTCAGAGAGGACGAGGAGGATGAGGAGGGGAAAGATCAGGGTTGAGGGATGAGTCTTGGGGCTTCAGCAGCAGCCCCCTCCAGCCTGTTGTCCTCCCTGGCTACCGGACAGTGTGGAGTTGGTGGTAGGATGCTGGGGTCCAATCTTAATACCATTAGCCTGTGTGGAAACAAAGTCACAGAAAAAAAGAGATAAATATTACAATACAGCACAATATCATACTATGAAAAGGGCTCACTCTACAATCTATCCGTAAAAATGATTAGGAAAACACAGACTGGATAAGAGTCCCGTCAGCTGGTTTACACAGGTTTGGCATCCTACCTGAACAGATATATAAACCAGTTGACAGGACGTCACAGCAACAACATGTGACACTGAGGAAGACTGCAGAAAATCAGCAGTCGAAACACATCAAGGTACAAACTTTTCTACTAGTCTGAACACAAGTTTCAATGCAATTAGGTGTTGTTTTGCTTGTAATAACAAGGTGGGTCCTACATTATTACCAACACATGAGGCCCAAACATCTAATTTTAAGATCTTGATTTTCTTTCTGTGCTTACGTAGTCAGTATTCAGACATGAATTTGGGTTAATCAAATGACTACCAACTAATTTGCAGATAAAATCTGGAATGAATGTTTGTGCAACTGACCAATAGCTTGAGAATAGAACACCATCTTGACAGTGTTGATGTTTATGGTAAGACAGGACTAAGGAGTCCAAAACAGACGAAGCTATCTTATTAGCCGTGTCACACGCTTTTACATAACTGTCCTCTGCTGTAGCGTAATTGCTGTGGAAAAGAGGCATGTTTAGAGGCACGGAGTCCACAGCACAAACACCTCTCTAGCCAGCTGGGCTTTGTGGGCTATCAGAAACAGAATGCTACCACCTGCAAGGTGACCAACAGACAGAGCCAAAAGTGTCAGTAGACAAGGTCTCGGTAGCCTTCATAGCTTGTCTACTTTTACTGCTAAAGAATGTAAACAGTAAAGAGGCACATACCACAAGGGTCCTTGAAAAAAGAACAAAACTCGGCACAGCAATAAGACAAACCCAGAAAAGTTATCAACCTGCACTGCCATTCTATAACCCGTATTTAGTTTTTAAAAATTGTGATGAGAACAATGCACTAACTACATTAAAGTAAAAGTTCATTTTCTGGGACATTCAGCCTCATAGTAAGGATATATACCATCACCTACGATGTTCTTCAGCATTATTACAACAACCGCTGCAGTCCTGAGAGCTAAAGCTTTTTGCTAATGTCACCACTAGCTGAAAACAACAGAGGAGCATGTGCACTCAGACAATCCGTCTAAAAATACAATGAACACTAGTTTTACAAAACGTGAATGTTTACTGGTGTCCTCTAATGTACCGACACTAAAACATGAAGCTAAACACGAACACATAACCCAAAATCAGCTCTTTTAGCTGCTTTACAAAACAAACAAACAGCCGTTTCCAGGTTGTATATCGGTGTTTAGCTTCATGCTTTAGTGTCAGTACCACTAAACATCCAGCAAGTTTCATGTCTTTTAAAATGAGCGTTTATTGTATTTTTTGACAGACTTTTTTGAGTGCACATGCTCCTCTATTATTTCCAGTCAGACATTAAGTCAGCAACAAGCTGTAGCTCTCAGGACTGCACCAGTTGTCATCGTAATGCTGTACAACATCACATATGATGGTAAATATCCTTATTATAAGGCTTAATGTGCATAAAAACAAAGTAATCCTTTAAAAACAATAGGGACATTATCTTTTCATCTTTGTCAAGCCCCCTAAGTGCTATTTTGGGGGTAAACAACGGAGGAAGTGGTTTGGTTCAGTTCGCCAAAATGGAGAAGCAGAAGAAAAATGAGCAAAAATCATAACTAGACAAACTCAACAAGGATGCCAGGGATGAATGTTTGGCTAAGTTCCTCCATTACTAACACTGACCCATACGAGCTAACAGCCATCAGCTGGGGAGCAGAGGCTGCATTGCTCCGTCCAACTTTGTCCCTGGATATTGTCCATTATCGTGTTTACAGTCTAAGTGTGTCAACTATGAACAGTTTAGAAATTATAAACTTGAAGCTTGTGGACATTTCACTATTTCACCACAAAGTCAATCACAAAGTCAGTCAAGATTCATTTATTTGGGTATATTTATTAATTGATTTTATTTATTTATTTAAAGGGACAGTGCATATTAATGCACATTTCAGCGTTGTATCTATGTAAATATGCCAGAGTTAGCCAGAAGGCTAATTTTCATCTGTAGTCCCCGACAGGTTATAATAAAGTTCATAACAGCAGATGGAGATAGATAGCAATAGATAGAAACAATAGTTCAATACACCACAGTAGCATAGAGACAATAATAAAACAACACATTACAATAGCATCAATTATACAACGTAGTGCTATTCATTCCAACAGAGTGCTATACCTGGAGTGGGACCACACAACAGGGTGCCTCACTACAGTGCAGATTCAAGAAGCGCACACACACTAAAACCACTAAGATATGTGTATTCACACACACACACACACACACACACACACACGTGTTCATACACACATGTGCAAGTATACTGAGTGCCAACCAGCCTACAAACTATGAAATGAGACAACATGGACAGTCTTTTGTGGTCTGCCTATGTTTACAAAATGTGGGATTCAACAAGCTATGTAGGTGTGGCCTCGGCATGCTATGTCACCTGCAGGCTCATTAGAATGATACTGCCCCCATCTGGATTTCTCCACCCACGGTTTGAGAGGTGTCCTTGCTGACATGAGGCCTGTCTTTTCTTTCTTTTTCAAGCTCCTGATCTGCCAGCATTACTTCAAAGCTAAGTGCTAACCAACACCAAAGTCTTTATCTGGGTTTTCTTTAATTTAAGGAAGTTGAATATCATAATTTTTGGATAGCACAGTCAGGATATGTAACTACATCTGGAAATATCATGGAAATGTCCCCAAGATGACAGGAAAACTGGAAAGTGTGTATGCATTTTATTTTACATAATGTTTTTAATGAGGGCCTGTAACAGTTCATGCTTGATGATGGATGTGAATTGGCTGTCTGTGACCTTACTTCAATTTCAGAGGCAGTAATAGTAAAGTTTTATGTTGCTTTAAGTTTTTCTTGTGGCTTAGCCTTTAAACTAAGCACGGCAATAGTTTTAGTAGAAGTAGTGGTCGTAGTAGCAGGCTGAGCAATGTTGTTGTAGACATGACCTGAAGAAAATGATACAGTTATGTGTGAAAAACAAATGGACAAAGTGCAGGAATCCCATTAGCTTGGCGATGTTGGGTAACTCTGATTAGCACCCAGCAGCTATCTTGCTCAGAAGATAATGGAGTTATCAGAGTGAGAGTGAGGAAAATTTTTTGCTCGACGCGATTATACATGTCAAGGCAAGTCGCTCTGGGTGCCCTGGGAGCTGTGAGTATACGTGATTCTTGTCATTCGCATATCACATAGAATATTTTCAACTTGAGTAAAATATTTGTGTGCACTGTGGGACTCTGCTCAGTGGACAAATTTTGCTGCTCTGAGTGCTGAGGACCTGGAAGAATAAAAACCCAGATTTGGATTAGGTTGGACAAGCTGTATAGAGGTGTTTATTTATTTTGGGTTTATTTGCATGTTTTTGGCATTTTAAAACAAGCACTGAAATTCTTCAGTTGTTAAGGAGAATGCTGCAATGATGTTTTGCAGTGAAGCTTCAAAATTGTTTTGAGGACGAAGAAACTTTACCGGACTCTCCTTCGTGTCAGAGGTGAGTATGTACTGTCTTGTTTTTTTTATTTTTGGCTGTACTGTCTGTTTAACCTGGCTATGAACAAATTTACTATCAAAGTAAAGGTAATGAATATGGCCTTTTGTTCTTCATGCACAGCGTATTACATTATTAGGTCATTTGGTTTATGTAGACTTCAAACTCAACTTAACTCAAAGTCAGAGTGCATTTATCATGACAAGAAAAAAAACTCTAGCCCCCACCAAAAAGGGAAAAAAAAGATTAATACACACTTGCTAAATAAAAAAAAACAAAACACAAAAACAAACAAAAACACTGAAGAACGAGTGTGTCATTGCTTTCATGGTGAGATTAACACTGCACAGTGCCCTCAGGGGCTCCCATTAGATCACATCATAGAGGAGGCAACAGGTGCTGCTGTGTTGCACAAAAGCAAGGAAACACCAGCGGCACTGAAGGACACAAGGAAAAAAAAGAGAAGCACATATAAAAGAGAGACAGAGAGAGAAACAGAGAGCAAGAGGCAGGCAGGTGGGTGGTATACACACAGCTCTTTCATCTCTCTCTCCCTCTCCCATCCCTTTAACTAAAGCGCTCTCTCTCTGTTTCATCTTCGGCACACTCTAAGCTTCGCTCTCGCCCTCTATATATATTTATCTCTCTCTCTCTCTCACAGTGTAACTCCCCCTCCTACACTCAGTAGCAGTAGTACCTCTGGGAAACACTGTATGCCATTAAATCACATTTATTGAGCTAAGGCCATGTGTGTGTGTGAGTATGTGTGTGTGAGTGTTTTCTCATAGTGGCTGCCAACATTTCTAGCGGGGCTTCCCCCTCTCTCTCTCTTTCTCTCTTGCAGCCAGTCAGCTGATGTGGTTTGGCTGGCCAGCCTGCCTTCACTCTGTCTTACTGTTACTATAAAACAAAAACACTCACTGGCTGGCTAGCTCCAGTCTCGTCTGGCTAACATTTGTACTTGCTGACTGGCTGGCTAAAGGGCCGGATACACTCCAAAACAGATGTGGGCACAGACGGGGGACACCCACATGGTTCTGTTTATATACCCTGGCTGCCTGAATTCACGAAGGTGTTCACACGTTTGTTGGCGCATATGGTCAGTGTGCAGAGGCCCAAACTCTGGGCTGCATGAGGACAGTCTGCAAGGACTGTTAGAACTAACGAATGGAGTACAGCTTTCTCAAGATGTTAGCCATTTGGATGAATGGACAGGAAATCAACACCAAGTCACGTCACGTTCCTCTGAATCATTGCTTGCATCTAAGATTGTTCAGGGATTCAAATAGGTACCCTGCCTCGTGATAACTATATCAGCAATTTGGGGAAACAGTTGACCAATCAGTGATTTGTAATCAAGATTAAGCAAGCTCTTAACCAAGCTTGCTACATTCACCAAAATTTGCAAACAGTGAATAGAATCGATGCAGACGTGCATGTTCATGGGGCCACATAAAAAGATAATAACTCCAAAATCAGCATTTTTCTTTGATAATTTTAAAAACATTAAGTTTACTACATCCAGCAACAGCAGCTTCTGTACTGGCTGAAAAAGTTTTCTTACATGTTGTTCAATGCGTGAGTTACGCCATGAATTAGTCAGCGTACCTTAAATGTCAAAATGACAACTTGAAGAGGTTTAAAAAGGATTTATTTGTCACAAATACAAATCGTACATGTACGGCAGTGAAATGTCTGAACATCAACAATAATTAATTTGCCTTTGCCTCTCTTTCATAATGACACAATTCACTAATGACTGGATCTTCAAACACTTTATAAAATGTGCATGAATTCCTACTGGTCCATTTCTCACTGGTGAAATATTTTTTCACCTAAACAAACCACTTCCTCCTCCCTCGCTGGCCTGCACTCACATTGCTCTGGTCGAACTGTGTCTGAGCGGGCTTGAGCTTCCCGATCTATGGAGTGCGACCTGTATTTTTACTCGCATTTTTTTCATCTTGTAATGATATTGTTTGATTGTTCTCTAGTATCCGCGATCTAAAGGACAGTCATGGATTTTTCCACCGCTCTTTATCTGGACTTTGTTTGCTGTTGCCTGCCTGACTTTAAGGTGAATCCTCCACAAACAGTCCCAGAGATGTTGGCGCTCCATGCCTGTGCACGTGCATCCATAAGGTGCCGAAGCCCACCTCTTCCAACCGTGCCAGGGCCAAGACGTGTGCCCTGCGGAGCGCTCACACTACTCAAACAAACTGGACTTTGGTGGTCAAACATGCTTAGGCACAGTACAGATTGTCTAGTATGAGTGCACCCTTAGTGCAGAGGTGCAGTTGGACAGCAAGTTTAGGAAAAGTACGTCTGTCGTTGCTTTGTGTGGCAAATCGGAAAATGAGAGCAGAGGTTTTATCCGATGTGTACTGTTGCGTAGTTTCATTGTTTGCTGAAGCAAACCATATGGCAGGAAAATTTCCTTTTTTCATATTAAGGCGTTTTAGTGCGAAAGTAGATCTTTATGAAAAATCTTTTTTTTTTTTACATGTAAAATACATTTTTGATTTTAGTTATTTTAATGTGGAAGTAGCATGACTTGACACTTGCTGACAAGTGCATACTTGCTGAGAGGCTTGGTGTCGTGACTTTCCTGCCTGCAAAACTGTTCTACTGAGAAGATAACCATCTGGTTGACTGAATGGCAAATTTACTGACTGGCTGGATAGACAGCTTACAGACTGACTTGCTGGCTGAGCGTTTGTTTTCTTGCCGAATGACTGAGACCTTGTGGGATGTGAGGAATTTATGAGCTGGCATGATGCCAAAAGTGGGAAAAAAGAAAGAGAGAGAGAGAGAGAGAGAGAGAGAGAGAGAGAGAGAGAGAGAGAGAGAGAGGGGAAAATAGAGCAGGGAGTTTTGCTTTGCTAGAGTCAAAGGATGTGGTGAAAAATGTCCCCCCCCCATTCTTTTTGAGGAGAGTGGGAGAAAGGCAAACCACACACACTGCTGGAAAAACACACTGAGAAGGAAGAGGAGAAGAAAGAAGAGAAAACGAATGGAAGAGAGAAGAGCCTTAAAAAAGGGCACCAAAAGGAGAGGTTTGAGGAGGAAAGAATATCACAGAGGACCAGTGTGTCTCACCTCATTGTTGATATCAAACACTCCCTCCTGTATCTTCTCATAGATCTCCTTGGCTGTGTTGATGAAAGCCTTGGATAGAAACAGGAAGCAAGAAAGAGGGGGAGAGAGGAGGAGATTCAATTCATATTTGTATGTTGACTTCTGTAAATGAGCTCTTTTGAAAATGTTGTCACAGAGAAGCCACAAACCGTAAGAAAGGCAAAACACATTCATTGCAAGTTTCAGATGTCAAAGAACCTGCCTGCCTGCTGAACCTTCCACTAAAATATGACTGCTTTACTACAAACCGACGCTTACTATACTCTTTAGATTTTTGAATGTAACTGTCTGTGATGGAACTGGTTACTAATGGTGAAAATTACCTGATGGGATTTTAAAACATAAGAAACTGCAATCTATCACAACAACCCATCACTCTCAGTTTAATTTGTTGTCAAAGTTGGGGCCAAAAGTGTAAAAGTTTGGTTTAGGGTTAGGGTTAGTTTGTCTACATAGATGTGTCAGAGGCTGGTTAGGGGCCCGGATATTCCACATTTCAGAGTTGGCTGCTGAACACTACTGCATTTACAATTTGTTGCTATAGAAACACATGCCCTGTAGAAAATCAATAAACATGGACGTCAAAAAAAAAAGTGTGTGTTTTGTAATTTGTCTTACCACCAGCAACCAAGAACCATAAAATGATAATGTAGAGCCTAACTTCTCATACTAAGAGAAACTGGCTGCACTAGGACTCACATGATACATGATGTTAAAAATTTGGAAAAATGTTTGGTGGTTACGTGTCTGAAATTAACAACTGCCAAGTGCAGAATGAGGGCAGACTTTCCATTTGGCCAAAATACTGACTATTTATTTATTGTGTTTTTAGAATTCTACTATTTTTGTACATTTATGCTGTTAAATGAGGGCCAAATTAAGTTTAGTTGTATTTTAAATACACTGAATATTAAATATCTACTCTTTTTTATCTTAGAATGTTATCCACAACACTCTTGGCCAGACATTTGTCCCGAAACAGTCATTTAATAAAAAACTGTGATGACAGCCTGAAGTCTTTGACAGGCCACACAGATTAAAAACAAAAAAACAAAACTCCAGCACACTGGCCTACATCTACCATTATTTTCTTGTTATTTTTATACAGAACATCATAACAGCCCAGTAAAACATTTTAAAATCTTAAGGGTTAGGTTTTCATCAAACTCCACAACATTCCTATACAACTTATACTAAAGTCAGTGTTTATTTTTCCTTATTTTTCCTTTCTTTTTTTAATAATTAAAATCAAGTCATACCGACTATACCTACACACATTTTGGCCTTTAAATTTTGTTTGGCTGAAGGATTTTATTCACCTACCAGTACATTATTTCCCACACAGGTGGTAAAGGTCAGTATATGCCATGCTCACTGGAAAAATGCTAAGCCAGCACAAAGTCGTTTTTAAGCCATTTTCACCATTATTTCGTAGTGACTGGTTTAGCCAGAGGAAACAGAAAAAAGGGGTGGGACATTTTCACAAACTGATGACTCTAACCACCTTGTGGCATGTGATGTAACCACTCAGCTGCCAAGGCACTCCAAAGCTAACATTTTCAAGGAGCTAATCATCATAGCTTTAAAAAGAATAGTTCAGCATTTTCTAATATACACTTCTATATTTGCAATTGGAAAGGTGGAAATGAGAAGAATGGTATGAATCTGACGTCAGCACACTTAGTGCACAGCTGAAGAGAGGAGGTAGTTAATTAAGCTTTGCATACAGACTGGAAGCAGGTGGAAACAATTAGCCGAGCTTTGTCCAAAAGGGAAAAAATATGCAAAGCTCAACTAAAACTCACACACACATTGTATGTTGTTTGTTTAATCTGCACACAAACAGAAAAGTAAAAAACCGAAGTTCTTACGTTGCAATGACTCATGAGCTGGTGCTCTTTCTTGCCACAGCCAGGCGAGGTGACTGTGTGCAGTTTCCCACAGTCTTGTTATGGTTTGCCAGATTTGGCACAATCGTGAGACCAAAACCTGTGATCACCAACTGAATCCAACTTGCTCTATAACCAGCCAGAGATAACTGCACAGAAGTTGAGGGTGGATGAATGAAAGACTGTTTATTTTGGAAATAGTTCCAGAACATCCCTCTTAAATCACAATTTGGCTGGCTGGCTCCGTGCCTCCACATGGGATTTATCAATCTTCTTATCTCGCTCTTGGAAAGCAAGTACGTCTTACAGAGTTACAGGAGTTACCGATACAGGATTTTTGAGGCTGACTGTGGGATTCACATTTAGGATTTTAAAAATCTGACATAATACCATCTTTTTTTTCACATTACACATTTAATAAATAATCTACAAAAACAAATCAACCCGTTAGTGTTAACCGTTGGACAAACTATGCAGTGGTGACTCTTTTTCTAAATAACCTAAACCTTGGTTTTAACAGGCCTTTTTACTAGAAATTAATGCTCTTAACTCTCGTGTCCAGCTGTAGGTATACGTTAAAATTCTATCATATATTCATTGCTGATTTCTCTTCTTCTCTTATTAAAAAAACTACTATTCTCTACCTCAGTGATACCATGTTGGTTTGTTTTGTCCTGACCCAGTATTTTATTTCAACAGGAAATTTTTATTTTTAGAAGTTCAGGTGATATGAGTGGAAACCTTGTCAGACGATGCCTGAGCAGGTTTAATTTATCTAGTCAACAGTTGCCAAATCAACAAGTTCTGAGCAAATGTGATGAGCACATGACTGAGGTATTGATGCCCTGTCCTCAGGGTCTCTGAGTGTTGGTGATTTATGGGTCTTAACTGGAGAGTAACTGGGACAAACTGAATATCTGATATCAGTTCAGATCACAAACACTTCAGTCTATGAGGGAACAATGAAACACCACTACCAACTTTTTCCAGGCCAAAAAGGAGAGTGATCTTCATCATCTAAGAACTGAAAATATGTCATGAACTTCTATCTGACACCCAGTCAGAAATAGACCGAGGAGCCCAAGGGTGCACTCAGTCCTGTTCCCCGCTGTCCTCCTTCCTTCCTTCAACACATTATTATGCACCTATGTTTTTTCAGATCTCTCTTTACCTTTCTTGAATGTCTTGGAAATATTTAAGCATCCAAAAAAGACTAGATAAAAGAGGTAAACAAAAAAGAAAGAAACCAAAACCAATATAAGAGGAGACTGAGGAAAGACTCAAAAAACAAAGGATGTAAGGAAGGAAGAAAGGATGGGAGATGAGACGATGAGAAGATGCTTACAGGAATCTCTCTCCCCATCTCTCTCTGCCACGACCATCCCATCAACCCGGTGTCCACCCACAGACCCTGACGACAAACCCAGCACACTGATTGGCTGCTGGATGTCGCTGAGGGGAGGCAGGGTGGAGGTTATGAATATGTATGAACTATAACTGGTTGATATACTGCTGGAGAGAGGAAGGGAAATGATGGTGAAGAGGGAAAAGCAGGAGGGGAGGAAGATACTGGGGGAGGAGGGAAGAAAGAAATGAATGAAGAGTGCAGTAAGATGTGGAGG
>JAQLOL010000004.1:1779118-1804846 GCA_029783665.1 Naso thynnoides
GGCGATTAATTATCCATTGATCAATTATTCGATTAATTGTTGCAGCTCTAGTTGAAAGTGTTAAAAAGGCCAGACATTGCTCTGTTCACTAACAACAGTAATATGAAGTTGAGCAAGGTCAGCAGATGGCACGGCATCCTTGTTGAGGAACCTGACAAGAAGTCTGCCCAGACAAACTATCCTACTACTGTGATTACCAATGAGGTGCCTTTAGGCATAGCAATCCATCCTAGCCACTGTACTGAAGCTGGCAACTGACAGCTGTCCCGGTGGTCAACAGCATGTGACGGGGGACTTGCGGTACCAGAACTACCAGTTTTAAAAATACATTACTAGGGGACTCCTGAGGTCTTTGTTGTCAGCCAGGTAATGAAAATGTTCCTGGCTGAAGTCTGGCACAGGACTTTTGTTACATTTCTTCCCACGTTCTCTCTCTGAAATCACCTGACTTGTTTAAATGCCCAGTAACACAATGTTAACTGTCGAAAAAAAAACAAAAAACAAAAACAAAACTGCAATAGTCAGAATACCATCTCGTCCATGAAGCAGTTAGCACAAGTTAACGTGTTTAAGTCAGGACATATAAAAACAGATGGGACACACATACCATACCAAAAGCTCATTTAAGAATTTCGTTTATGTCTCGTGTTGTACATTCAGCTAACCACATTAACTACCCCAGAGTAGGGCTGTAGCTATCTGCTGTTTCAGACATCGAGAAAAGGGGCTGGTTATCATTCAAAAATGTTCAATACCGATGCTTTGACCTCAATACTGGTTCCAGAACGACGTTTTCCAATATCATTTCTGTGAAATTCTTTTTAAAAAGATTAGACTACACATTAGGCTTTTTAAAAAAGTTTTATTTTTTGTTATAGCCCTGATCTTCATAAAGGGTTAACTGACTGAATGAAGGATCTGCTTATGCTTCCGCAAGTAATAATTTTGATGTTAGTAGTACAGTAATATAATAATATATTATTATAGTAAAAATAATAATGTGAGAAAAGTTTCAGGGTTTTTTTTGGCTTCATCATCAGAGAAATGTCTATGCTTCTTCTTGTCAACAATGATCCACAATACACCTCAAAATTCTGAGAAAGGGGTAATTCTCTGGAAATTCGCAGACTTACAGGCAGTGTTCCAGAGTCTATTTTTGCAACTTTAAAAATATGCTGAGACTATTTTTTACTTTTAGTCTGTCTGTCTTGTCTGCCTAGCAGATCTGTGGTCAGGCTGGCTAGAGGCCACCAACTTCAGAGAAAATCCAACCTTAAACAGAATTCACATCTTTTTTTCAGTTAACTATGGCAGTTCAATCGCTAAACCCTCAGCTACTGCCTTGCCATATCTGCATAGAGCAGAAATGGGCATTATACGGCCTGAACAATGGTTCTGCTTGGCCTAGGAGGTCTAAAAGAAAGCACATTATTTTTCTTATGATACTGAAATTAATTAAATAACTTTAATGGGCTTTTATTTTGAAATGCATGTGTCAGGAGTGTGCTTCGCTTTTTCCTGTTATAATTATGATTGATGAAAGTAATAACTGAACTCATAATACGGGTTTAATTAGTCTTGTAACATGCCCTGGTTCACTTGCCCTCAACGAATCCCTGCTGCCATCTTTAGTGCTGTTCCACTACTCCATAAAACTCAAGTGAACTCCATGAGATCAATCCTCCGAGGGCTGAGGGAGCGGGTCAAGACTGATGTTCACTTGAGATGTGCACATAAACAAGAATGCGTTGGGATTTTGGCATACCGTTACCGTGGATTTATTTTGAATTGACACATTCAGTTTTGTGCAAAGAGCAAGTCTCTTCTATTCACTGAATTGTTATAAAGACCTCATGCCCTGAGGCTAGACTTGCGTGAGGTATTGTGTTGCTTAATATTAAGGCTGAGGGAAAGTGAATGAGTCCAACTTGTAGGATTAATGAAAAACAGCTACAGTGTCATTTGCTGGTGACTTTACTCATGATTTTCACTTTGTTCATGTGAAGCAATAGATGAAGGTTTAATATTGACTCACAAGCTAAAATTAGCTAAGAAGTGTTAGATCGATAATGAATATAGAGTAGGGTGTGATATGAGGAGATATATATATCGTCTGACAAAATAAAAATGTCTGTCATTTCATTTTATGCAATACTATTTATTCTGTTCAGGGGTTCCTCCAGCGGTTTATAGTTGAGGTGGCCGCCTTGACAACACATGTCCCTGGCCTAATTGATTTCTCAATTCAACTTGGTACTGAATATTTCAAAACGGTACTAATATTCATTTTCCACACTAACAACAGCGGCAGTGCCGTCTCCTCTCTTTTCCCTCCACCAATGAATTTATATGCAAACAGCCCAGCCTCCTTCACTAACTTAACGCTCCTGTCTCTGCTCTCCTGTGCTGTGGGTTGTTAACTTTCCATGACCAGTTTTGATAAAAAGAAAAAAGTAAAGCCAAGACATACAAGCAAGCCCATATGTAAGAGACGCTGCAGAACAGCACTTTTGGCCAGGGTGCTGGTCTTTTAAATTTGGGATAATCTGCTTTGGTTTGTCTGGACTCAGCATGGCAGTTACTATGGTACTAACAGACACACCCAAGCCAAACACCTCAAACTACTGTAGGCCATGAAGCATCAGATAATGAGGCCTGGCTGAACAAAGCAACAAATAGTGAATCTACATTATGCCTGGTTTAGACAGGAGGCGGAACCAGGGCAATGTCAGTTCCTGCACAAGCAACAGCAAGACTGTTCATGCCACGAGCCATTTCTCTGCAGTGATCAACATGTTATTCTTTTAACTTGTTTTTTTTTATATTGTAAGTACAGCTGATCTTTATAAAAGGAGAAATAATAACTTGAAGACTTTATAACTGAAATCTTTTCTAATGAGTTCCTCAGTGATGTCTGCTGTTAAATACATTAAAATGAGAGTTATCTACGTAACTACAGTCTATTTATTGTAGGTTACCACAAAGTTGTTCGTGTTGAAGCAAATCATTAGTCATCTGAGGTGGAAGGTGAGATGGAGTAAAGCTTTTTGATAGATTATAAAATGGGTTTCCTAGCCAGATTAGCTTGTGGTGTGCAGAGTAGTGTCCGACCAATATGGGATTTTTGGGGCCAGTGCCGATGCTTAATTTTGAATGTGGTTATCAAATTTGTGTGACAAAGGATATTTAACAAACTTTATTCCAAACATCAATGCACTGAACAGTAATCATTTAAATTACTAGTCCAAGCATTTTTTCCAGTCTTAACAAACAGTTTTAATGTGAGCAATTTTCGAAGAACCCTTACACCGATACTGATATATCTGCAATAGGCCAATATCTGCTAATAGTATCGGCAAACCGATTTATCGGTCGGGCCTTAGTGCAGAGAACATTAACTAGACAGCAAAACTACTGATTATACAAAAGACTACATATTAAATACTGATTGTAATCATGTAAGTAAAACTGTAAAACTCTAATACCTTTCTGCAGTCACACCTCTAAATCAAGACGCTATTAAGTTAACAAATGTGACCAAATCTATGGTGAAAAAATACCTTTTTAGTCATTATCGGTACGTTTTAAAGGAAAACTGCATTTCTTTGAGAATGTAGCCAGTTAATCCAAAATCCCAGTGTAAGACAAGAAGACTGATACCTTTCCCTTCTCCGTGCATTTAGTAGGTCGATAGACACCTGCCCCCCCACCAGCAGTTCTGCACTTTTAATGAAAGTGATAGGGAGACGTCTCCATGGATGCCTCCAAAAAGCTTGAACACGCTCCATCATACATGATACATGTCATGAGTGTGTATATTCACCACACCATTATTGTGGGCAAAATACAGAGAAACTAGTTGTCTGGGCGTAGTGACACAGCACCTCAGTCACAACGAAGTTTATGTCTCGAAAATATTATTTCATATGTAATTCTTAAGCTTATTAGCTTAATTCATATTATTTACTACGCACTGCACACACCACAGTTTACCTGCACATTCACCTAACTATAAAATTATAATATTTGTGCAATGTTTGTAGGATAACCGCCTTGTGTCTGAGGCACTGTGTCACTATGCCCTGAAAACTGGTTCCTCAGTATTTTTGCCCAAATGTCTCTACAGAGCGGTGAGTATGCAGGGTCACAACGTGTAGATGGAGCGTGTTCAAGATTTTTGGATGTGTTTTAGCGACAGTGACAAAAAGGTGTCTCCCCATCACTTCCACTGAACATGTCAAACTGCCCGCGTGTTGCAGGTATCTAGCGACCTTCTGAATGCACAGAGAGGGGAAAGGCACCTATGGTTTCTTCTTACATCTGGATTTTGAATGAATCAGCTACATTCCCCCCAAAAAGTGCAGGTTTCCTTGAATACTACTGGCATTTTTACACCAAAAATGATCTACAATTTCATATTATCATTTATATTTATTTAACTAGCCTATGATGTAAAATATAAAAAATCTGTTGTCAATCTTTTTTTAACTGTTTTCATTTTGCTGAGAGTTCTCTGAAACCAATAATAAAAGCAGCAACCACATATGACCACTCAGAAAAATAATCTCTTCTTCAGATGTGTGCACTACACAGGGACTGTGCAGAGTATTTCTGGTGTAAGCATACACCAGAAATAGGACCTTGGCTGCAGCTCTTCTCATTACTTGCTACTAGAGATAAACAACAACAGAAGGCAAAACATGAATATGTCTCCCAATAACACTGTAGTAAACTTGCAGCTGACCTCAATGAACAATTACACATATGTGCAGTTTGAATCTTTTCAAGATATGTTTTAAAAACTGTCTGTCATTTTAGAAAATTTTGGTTCACATTACTATGCTTATAATGTTAATAGATGTAAAGAAATATGTATCACATTAATTCAAATATTGCTTTCATAATTATTAACACCTGCTTTGATTTAGACTACCTACTTGGCCCAACACGTATTGTTGGTTTCCCGAACTCAGTAGTTCTGACACATGTATCACTGCCCCTCATAGGTCTGCTGTTTGTTTATCTAACACTGGTGCTACATCTTTTTCATTGGGCAATATAGCAAATACACCTGCTGCTTCCATGCAAGCTAATCGAGCAGGCCCATCGTCGGAACAACCAGCTAACAGTAAACAGATGACAACATCAACTATTGGGACTAGACGATAGAAAAAAACCCTAATGTTACAGTTTTATATATATCGTATATATCGTTTTAAATGTACGCACTATATATGTCGTTTCGTAGATATTTGGCCAGAAATAACAATTGCTCTACGCCATTTTAGGGAATATTAGAGGCTTTAGCTTAACGTTCTGGCCTACAGTGACAAAAGCTACACCAGTGTAAACTGTTTTCTTTGATTACACATCCACAACAAACAAAAACGGATTGTATTATCAACTGAGTAATGTCAAAAGATCTAATGAACCTTTTACTGCGGTGACAGCCGTTTGATGAATATTTAGTGTAACAACTAATGCTAGCAGGGCAGTTAGCTGTGTTAGCAAGCTGTGGCTAACACCCCCACCCTCGTCGCAAACGGACATAAGGCCTAACATTTATCCCCCAGAGTCAACAGCAGTTTCGCCAGAATAATGTAAGAGAAGCCTTTACGTATATGTATTTCTGACACTGTCGGGGTGTTTGCAATATTAGCCAAATATGTTAACAGTGTAGAACTGGAGCTGTCATCCCACCCCTTGCGCCTCTGCTTTTACCACGTCATTGGACTATCCAACACTGCGGAAATAAAGCGTTAGCTAATCGCTAAAACTAGCTAAACGCTACCTGTCAGTCTAGTTGGCACTTGCTGCAGCTTACCCGTATCTCCAATAATGATGTATTTGAAGAGGTACGCATACGCCATGGCCCTTGGATTGTGCAGGCAGCTGTCTCGACTGTTATACCTTCGATAAACCAACCGTGAACCGTGTGAAAAACGTAGCTGAAAGCTTGTTAGCCTGTTTTTCTCTGTCGGTGCTGAGGAAGGAACAATAAACAGCCAGAGTCTCAGCTCTACGTCACACGGTCCGCCCTCGCCACGCTACAGTATGATGCGTTCAGCGTCTCCTCGGAAATTTAAGGTCCTTGGTGACTCTACTCGTTGTTGTAGTGGGTGTTGCAAATTTCATACGTGAGCCAAGCATGGCAAAATTAGCTAATACAACTCTTATCACTTTAAGAAACAGAAAACTTCAGACCATTATATCTATTACTAGTTTTTAGGAAACTGTCACGAAACAAGTCTAGACAAACAAGCAAGACTTACTGCTGCATTATGGACCATAAGTCACGTTTGTTCGACAGACCTGCGAAAACAATAGCAATCCCATCTCCATGGTTTTCAAAAAGAAACCCCAAATATCTTTTGTGTTATTTCACAGGCTGTTGTTTGGCTGTTAAGAGTTCCAGTTATAAGTTCTGCAGAATATGCAAACACGGTGTAAAGTGAGCTGTTTTGATTGGCAATATGAAAAAAAAAGAAATCTGTTAACATCTTTAACAAACGGCGTTACGACTGGTTTACATATTTACAAAGTAGCCTTTATGTATCAAGACTTAGGAAATATACATTTTAAAACATTTCACAAAGCAGATCTGTGTCATGAAGCAGCAAAGAGCCATGCACTTAGAGTTCAGTTGGACTGATTAAAGCAAAGAAAACTTAAGATATACAGAGTCTATGGAGTGATTTTTAACAGCAAAACTATTATTGTGCATCTATTACTCACCCTTAGATGTAGGTGAGATGGAGTGAAGCTTTTAAACAGATTATAAAAATGGGTTCTCTAGCCAGATTAGCTCATGGCGTGCAGAGTAGTGCCCGACTAGTATGAGATTTCTGGGGCCATTTTAAATTGCTAGTCCTAGGATTTTTTCCAGTCTTAACTACAGTTTTAATATTGGCACTTATCAGGGAACACATACGGCCATACCGATATATCTGCAATAGACCAATATCGGCTGATAATATCAGTAAAGAGATTTATCAGTCAGGCCCTGGTACTCTAGTGCAGAGAACACAGACCAGTCAGCAAAACTATTGCTGAGACAAAAAACTCTAATACATTTCTGCAGGCATACTCTCTTTAATTTACCTTTCAGGATAACAAGATATATAGCAATGCCAAAAAAAAAAAAAACTCCCAAACCCCCGTTTCAGTCATTATCAATATGCTTTAAAGGAAAACTGCACTGTTTTGGGAATGTAGCCAATTCATCCAAAATCCCAATGTAAATCAAAAAGATGGATACCTTTCCTTTCTCTGTATGTTTAGTAGGTCAATAGTTTAGGACAGGGGTTCCCAAACTTTTCAGCCCACGGCCCCCAAAATAACGGTGCCAGAGACTGGGGACTCCTATCAACCCTGGAGGTGGCATATAACGTTGTACACAGTTGCGCAAACTCACTATTAGGTCTACATGGGCATCAATACAACACAAAAGAACAACAGCCCAATTCCATAATATTGTTTTTAAGTATTTTAAGAAAGAATATAACCAGAATTTGTTTTTATAATGGGTTAAATATGCAATTATAATTTTTTGTTTTGTTTTGTTTGTTTTTTGGAAGGCATCTCATGGCCCCCTCTCTGTGGCTTGCGGCCCCCCGGGGGGCCCTGGCCCCCACTTTGGGAACCACTGGTTTAGGAAGTTTAAGCCTATGACACGATGAAGAAGACTTGGATTAAGCCACACAAAGCTTTTGAGATTTTTGGATGGACGTTTTCAGACGGGTTTGATGTTTTGAAACTGTCTACATGGACTGCAAGCAAAAGCAGCTAAAATGAGGGGCTCGCATATTGCAAAAAACAATTTACTGTGGAATAACAATGAAAGGAAAAAAAATATTTTTCAGCTCAGGACAACTAAGGGTGAGTAAAAAAAATGATTTTGCAATGAAATGTCCCTTTAAGCCATTCCCTGTGCTTATCATTAGCATTGGCTTCAAATGCAAACACACATATGCAAAGGACAAATCCCACCAATCATTTGGTCATGAAAATGAATGTTCCTAGGGTTTACAGTGACAAAAAAACTCCTAACTGTACAGATGAGATTCTGTAAAATGGTGCTAAGAAAAGGCAACTCTACGTGACCTGAAGCTTCTGTTGATTGACCCTGTCAGCAAGGAGCTCCTCCTGGTGACCTACAAACAGCTGCGTTAAGTTGCATACTCCCAAGCTTCTGTGTAAAAATACAACCCACCCTGCACAGCAAATGAATATTCTCAGACAGTTTAAGAAATTAATTTTATGCATTATGAGTTCTGAGAGGAAACTTTATGAGGAGAAGTTGCCAGAGTCTGAGAAAATCAGAGAAAATCAGTACAGAGCTTCATCATCATATCCATCAGATATATCAGATTATCCTTTCACTTTGACACTGACAAAAACTTTATACGTCATCTCTAATTTTATTTTATGATGTAGATGTAATTCTCTTATTTAAAAAGTATCTGATCTTCTGATGCAGGGCCGTTAGTCTTAACTGTAATTTTAACAATTCCTTTGTGGAGATGAAAACCCACAGAGATTTCAATCCATATACAAACTACTGATTGTGACTAGAGGTGTTACGCTGGCTCACAGCAGGGGACCGAAAGCAGGACAAATTTCTGTCTGTGACATTTCCATAGTGTATCTTCATCCTCTCAGTCAAGTTGTCATGGTTACAACGGTTGGCAAACTGCACTAATTCTAGCCAGTACATATATTGATCCTGCATCTGAGCTGCTTCAGTAATGATGACAGCACTTGCATGTCATATAAACAGAGCTAACATCTCTTAAGTAGCTATTGACTTGCCTTACTTTTTGGATTGGTGAAAAAATGTGATGTAGTAAAGAACTGAGCAAACACAAATGAATGTTTAGTACAAAACAAGAAATCATCATCTTCTGTCTGGCTCATATCTGAGGATAGACACAAAAATATGAGATTTTTTATACCAGATCTGGCACACTTTCCTTTATAATATTACTGCTGACCACATATTCAGTGTATCAAGGGTTTTGGTTAAAGCAGTTAAGCCAGTTTCATTCATATTGTCAAAAATGGTAAAATCACCTGAAAGTTCTTTACAATCTGTAGAGCCTAAAACACTCTCTGTCCTCAGACACTCAATTGAAATAAGGAAAAACTTTCAAAAATTTTAACATGGAAAAAAATTAGAAGAAATATCGGGAAGGGCCACAGAAGAGGAATTCCATACAGGATGTATTCAGATTCTTCACTTAGGTGAACCTTTTAGTAGCACTCTGTAAACTCACTCTGTTACTTGTACTTCAAACGGCTAAAAAAGGAGCAGTAGCATTATTCCATGTGCGGCTGAACTGTCTGTAGTGGCTCATCATTTCCTGCAGGGTGAAGCAAAGGACCATGTTTTAGAAGTGACTCTTGTCTGTTTTGTCATACCTGTGTATGTGTGTCTGTACTTAAAAAAAATTGTCTTATCTAAAGTTATTTGAAATAATTTATAAGAATTAAGAACAATTATTGTTGGAAAAAAAATCATACAGGCGACCTTTATATAACATTGTAGGTTTCAACATGTTAGCTACTTAAAACATAAAACGCAAACAACATAAAACAAGTTACACAAAACATCTAAACAGGAATTTCAGGAAGATAATTATGTTAAAAAAGGACTAGCTAAATACAGCACATGCACATACTGTGCATGCATGCATACGTGCATTCATGCGTACTCTGTGTATGTGTGTGTGTGTGTGTGTGTGTGTATGTTTGTGTACGAGTGTGTCTTCGTGTGTGTGTGTGAGTAGCCCACAGAGGACGTCAGCTGAGTAACTGGTCCTTTTTTGTAGTCCAGGACACACAGACCACCTCTGATTATATTGTCAGTGATTAGATCTTTATGCATCCGTGAGGCGTCTTGGCTGCATTTACAGTCAGTGTATCTTTTGGTCATTTATGTGACGGAAATTTCCACCTAGGTAAGCTAACATTAGCTTCAGGATGGTCTGTAAACTCCTCTGTGGTGTTCCTGTTTCAGCACAGTATCTTTATTTCTTTGTTTCTTAAATACAGAAGATGTGAAGTGTGTTGTAGAGGATCTGGAGTTGCACCTTTGACAATGCTGGACTGAGTATTGAGTTTACAGTAATGAATAATGTAGCTCTTTACTTTTGTAATCAAGTTATTGTCTACTAATTAAGTTACTGACCCTAAATAGAGTGCCTAAGTCATGCCTCTCTACTTCCAAGGCCATGGGACCTCAATTTGGAAAAAATATGAACAGTGGTCAATAAAAAGGGTTTGGCTTGTGCCCTGAATAACACATATGATAGTTGGCAATTTAAAAGAATTTTTTTCTTGTAAAGAAAATTGAATTTTGCTATCAAACAGTTAACTAAAATAAGATTATTTGTGAGATCGCTCAGCGGACTACATCTCTTGTCTCGGACAATATACGTCATCAGTACCGACATGGCCTGTCAGCCTGACAGATTCCACAAAACCATCATCAATCAGGTCATGTTGAGAGCTGCAGCTACTCAAAGGGAGTTAGTCGGTTTGTTTGTCAGAAAATGTTGAGACGTCAGTTATGCGACTGGTGTTTTTAGTGTCTCTAATTATGTATTTTCACAAGCTAATACATCAGATGTTTGTTGACAAAAACAGACTTTCTTGACATAAAAATGAATCATTTAAATTGACAAGCATTATATTTGTAATTTAGGTCACAAGTCAAACAAGATCAAAAAATAATTTTCCTTTTCCTTTTGACAACTGTTCATATTTTTCCCCACTAAGGTCCCACGGAGTCCTGAGAGGGGAGTGACTTAAGCACTCTGTTTCCTTTGGGTGCAGTCTTTGAAGAAAAATGTTAGTAAATGTAAATGTAATGTTTCAGCTGTATTCACAGAAACTTTCTGCATTTACACAAGTTAGCAAGCTTCTTTACATTAAGTTCACATCATTGTTTGACCTGATGAGATCTGTGGTCAGCTGCTGGCTGAGTGCACCATCTGCTGACACATCCTGACTTAATGCCTTATTTCATACATTTTATGAAAACACCTATTCTTTAAATTTATGGCGTTTGCACAAACTAGGCAGCCCAGGCATTCCCGTCCCTCTGCGTATGAACTGCAGTCCATGCTCTGCTTTTAGATCCACAGTGTGGAAACAGGGGAGCTCGCCTGCATTTAGATGGCTCTAAGGCCAATTTCCTGATAAGGAATGTGGGGCAATTATCAGCAGCAGCCTGGAGGATACGGATTAATAAGAATGTAAGACAGAAAGTAAGATAGGGATCATGAACTACTAATCGCTCTTGACTTTTGCACATGCTTTTGTACAAATAACCCACATAATAGAATACATCTCGTCCAGCCATCTCTCTAAGTTAGCTGCTGTAAATTGGATATCTCTAAAATGTAACAGTCTCTGAGAAGCTTGACTTCTGACCACTGAGCTTTATGAGAACGTGTGAAAAGTGACTGTGGGTGTATAATAGTTTCATTATTCAGTGTTCAGAGTTTCTCTGTCCATCTTGAAGCAATCAAAGATGGAGAACAGTTTGGCCTGGCACTCTCTCTGTCCTGCCGTTTCTGTCTGTTTTCTCAACCCTTGCTGTTTCCTTCACCCAAGGGTGGATCTGTGGCCTCCAACGAAAACACCAGCATAACCTTCCTGCCAGCATTCCAACACACACATTCACAGTACGAGGATACCCACAACAGCAGAGCAGTTGACAGAAAATAACAAACAAGTCTAACTGGAACCAAGATACATTAATATAATAGACAGAAAGCAAAACTGAAGCTTTTCACCTAAAGGGTTATTTACAGTCATGAATAAAGGGAGGATAAAGGGAAGATGGATGAGAAAGAAACTGATCCTTATTTATTTGGAAGAAAGCCCTGGTGAGTGAGCACACCTGCAGTCTGCAAAGACGGAGCAAAAGAAAGCAAGACAGAGGAAGGGTGTGTGTGTGTGTGTGTGTGTGTGACAGTGAGGTGGTGAGAGAGGAAGAGGAGGAGCAACAGGGAGTATAGAGAAATACAGAGGCAGAGAGCTCCACACACAGCAGTTATAGGCTGAAAGAGCAAGAGAGAACACAAAAGGAGAAAAAGACTCAAGTAAAGAAAGTGGGAGAAGGAGGAGAAAGGCAAGAAGAAAGCAGAGAAAATTACAAGTCTTCAAGAAGAAAAGAAAGCTGAGACAGTTGACAGTCACCTGGGACTGCATCCAGCAAACTGCAGAGACTTCAGTTTGTGTCCAAGTGAGCGCACAAAACCAGTGTGGCTGGGAGTCAGCTGGGAAGACAGACTGGTTTGTACCCACAGTGAGCAGACTGCCAAGCACCATGGCTGACAACACAAACGAGGAGTCGGATTATAACCCAGGGAAGGATGAGCTGGACTGGGGCTATGAGGAAGGTAAACTACTCTTCATCAGTATGATTCTAGGGATGCTGGTAAATATACAGTGATGCCTGGTTTAAAAATTGAGGGTCCAGATTTGTTTTAAATGGGTGTGAATCTAAAACTTTGGTCACATTTTGTGTTCTCTAAGGGGAGTTTGGCGGGGTTGACACACATTATACATCCTGGTTCTGTTAACACAAAGTGTAAAAACTTTTTTAATCACGTATTGTCTATTTTTCTTGCAGATTATTCTGATACATACAAATTTTTATTTGTGAATGTTTTTGAATGTACCTAACTTAGTCTGTTTGGAATAACATTATACAAGACATTATATGAATATAAGAAAAAAAAAGAGAGAGAGATCATATTCTGTACTGAGTACCTCAGTCAAAAAGGTGTCGCTTAATTCAGAAGCAAAAAAGAATCGCATGGATAATTGCATGAAACTATTCATTAAGTTATTAACTTTTTTTACAAAGTCAAATTTCTTGAAACCACATGGAAGGGGTTAAAGTGATAGTTCAGCAATAAAAAAATTAATTTCTTTAAAAATTGGCGCTTCTCAACATTAAAAAAGAAATGTCAAATGGATGCAGATAGAAGCTTATTTTCTATGACCCCTATGATCTAATCACAACTTTGTAAAAGAAACTGTGACTTGTGTCATTAATGGAATTAAAAAGAGGAGGGGGCTGCTAGTCTGTTTCCGTTCTGTATTCCCATTTCAGGTGTTTCTTTAAAGAATATCCTGCTTAATGTGTGAAGACAGGATACTTTAAATTTTCTACAGAATTATGTAATGACCACCAGTTTTTGACAATCCAAACTTCTTCAAGTTTAAGTGACACCAGTGATACATTCCATCTTGCATACGCTCCTAACTGTTCCCCCTCCTCTCATCTCACTGCACAGCTTAGGCATCAAACCAGCAAGAGACTGAACAGGATACACTGATGTGACTACACACATTCTACAAACCCACAATAACACTTAAATCATAACTTTAGCTTTCCTTTGTGTTGTTTGTGCCACCTCAGCAACCTATCTACCTCTATGATTTTTAATATCTTTGTTACTGGTGAACTGTATGATTTTGCACTCTACAAGAAAAACCTTTTGCACTTTACATTTTTTTTATATTTTGCACTGCTTCTTTGTGAGAAGCTCTATCAGCATCTCATCATTATTATTAACATCTGTTATTAATGATAATGACAATAAAGTGGTATGACTATGACTATGACCATCGGAGGGATAATTTCCCATTTAGAAGGAAATTGAATTCACTTAAACTCCAATAATAGTTTCTCATACTTTTTGTATGATCCTATACTTTCATTGTCTCAGAGATACAGTAAAAATTTAATTTATTGCCACAGTTTAAGTCAAGCAGTTATTAATGTATGACTTCTTCTAGTTTGTGTTTTTTTATTCTGTCTTGTTTTACTGCTGCCTGTACTGAGCATCGTGGGAAGCACTGTGAAATTGAACTATAAAATCCTCCCTGTAAGTATACTGAGTGATATGTGACACTTTGTATGCATAGCTTAGACATTAATCTGTGGCTGGCAAATACCAGCCTGTCCTGTGGAACCTTTCATCTGATATACAGAGGAAAGTGTCATTGGATGTCTCACTGAGAAAGAAAATTCGAAAGCCTTTTAATACAACAGTGTGAAGAGAAACATTTGATCAGATAAGATGATATAGATCCCTGTGAGAGGACATGGCTTCTTTAAGGCCTGACAGTAAATTTGTGATTTCAACAACAAAATATTGTGCCAATGAAATAAATGTTTGCTCTAAGCTGCATGTAGATCTGTGACAAACAGGGAACAAAGAAGAACAAGGAATTTAGGACAAAAGTGTATCGATGACTGTGTTCAACTGATCAAGAGTTTGAAACAAAAACGTAAATAAATAAATGAGTACTGGCAAAGTCTTTGAAGTACGCTGATGAGTAACAGACACAAAAACAGGACCGAGTTTACGAGGTAAATCTACTCGTCAGCTGCATTGGTTTGACGCAACCACAGGTAAAGCCATGCAAGAATCACAAGTCAGTGTTATTCAAAGAATTATGCACTTGTTCTTTATTGTTCATTTGCCTCAATCTGCCCGAGAGTTTTTAAATTTACTGCAAGTTTTTTATTTACTCATTATGTCGCTGCCATTTTTTTAAATGGATGACTTCCTAAAATAAACTCTAGCGCCAAGTCAACAGGCAACCTAATAAAGTGACATAAACATGTAATCCATGTACCTGTAATCCCATTTTACACATATTTTTAAAACAACAACTGATGGAAACAGTTAGACTGTATGGATTATTAATATTTCTAATAACTAAATTAAATAGCCTCAGTCAAAATTTCACTGACATTTGTAACGTTATAGTAACTAAAACTCTGCACGGGACAGAGCCTCTCTGTAGATATGTTGTAGTTTCTGGAATATTTCTGCTTTTAGTGGCCTTTAACAAACACCGTTTCCCATAACCCCTACATAATCATTGGCTAAACACCATGGCCATTTTGAAAGACAAGAGTTTATTGTTAATTGATGGCCTGTTAGCTCATATATGTTTCTGTCAGCAGGACAGAAAAGTCTAGTCCGTTAATGACAACAAACTGTTCATATTCTTGTCACTAAGTTCACATTGTCCACGTAGTTCATTTTATTGACAGTTGCAGCTCAGTTGTTCTTTGCTGGATGCTTTGCCTTAAGACATTTTTAGTCTCATGGCTTTCTGTCAAAAGGCTTTTAAAGAGATGCTCATCCTGTGTCATTATCTGAGATTTTCTCTTAAGGAATCTCTTTCTGAAACAAACAAACAACTAAAAAAGCTAGCAAACATGAGTTCTAATGAGGTTTGATAGCAAGCTAAAAATGCAAAAACTTCCACATGCTATAGTAGTTCAATCCTAAAACAGATAGAAAATTAATCTTAAAGCTGTAGTTGATAACTTTTGCTAACAAGCTAACAAGGTAACATAAACTGTAGCATGAGACTCATTAAAAAGCAATTCCACCGCAGCCTCCCCTCCCTGTTTTTGCTCTGGCTCAAATTTATTTAGTTTGTTGTCTCTCTCTCTTTCAAGGCCAGTTTGAACTCAGACCAAACAGTTGCAGGCAAAGTTGCAGCGGAGTAAACTGGTCTGTCTCAGCTTGAGCTCGAGACAACTGATGGTGCCGCTTGCAGACATTCTGTTGTTGGCAGAGGCGAGTAAGACTGTTTTATACGCGGAAGACACCAACTGACGCGAACAGATAATCAGCTTGTACCGACATCACCTGTCGCTAAGAATTGCATAGTAGACTGGCCAATCAGGACAGAGAGTACAGAGAGCGTCATTGATTGAGCAAATAGAACAGGAGCGATAGGAATTTTATCAGTCTTAAATACATAGGCATGATGGGAAAACACAGAGATTTCACGATACTCTCAGACCAAAACACTTGGGGTGCTCTCACTCCAGACAATCTCTACCATGCCGAAGCTCGTTTGACCCTCAAAGTATTGTTTGTTTGTCCAGTGTGAGCGCTCTGTGATGTGCCCAAACATGGCACACTTTGTCGGCCCTGGCACAGTTGGAGGAGGTGAGAGAGAGGGTCACGAGATGCCTTACAAAAAAATAAAAAATAAAAATAACATAATTAAAAATTTTATTTTTAACCATTATTTGCATAAGTTCTGATTATATACTTTATTAAATTACTTTTATATGATATTATGACTGTTAGGCTGTTGTTTTTATGTGTTGCATTAATGCCCATGTAGGCCTAATTGTGCGGCTGTGCACAATGTTATATGCCACCTCCAGGCTCAATGGGGGTCCCCAGTCTCTGCCACTGTTATTTTGGGGGTCACGGGCTGAAAAGTTTGAGAACCTCTGGTTCAGATGATAAAAATTTGGGTTGCACTGCATACATCAGGTAACGCAGGCATGTTAAGCCTGGTTAGACTGGAGCAATGTCAGTGAGGGACAGTGTGGGAGAGGGGAGAGGGACATTTGTGCTTCGGTACGGTACGGGACATCTGGGCCAAGCATGAGTGCACCCTTACTAACAGCTGCCTATGGGTATTATGACATTTTTTTCCAAACAGAACACAAAAAGTTAATCATGTTTACCCCAAAGTTACCAACTGCAGCTTTAATAGACAAGCTGTGTGGAATTAATTTCTCAGTGCAGCAGCAGAAAACAGTAAATTTCACTGTTATCTTCCAGCTTTTTAAAAGGAGAAACAAAAGTAACGACACTACAAGTAATCACCAAAAGCAAGTCACTAACTAACTGCTAGTCATTGCTAACCTGGAGGTGGAATGGGATTCTCAGCAACTTGACAAGGGAAACGCCAGCTGTAAATTCGTGCAGCATTAAATCATGTTTTGCTTTGCTTTAACATTGTGTGAAACAGATTAATGATTACAATAAGCCATCCAATCAAATCAGATCAGCAGCATTCAGATGAGTTAGCAATGAGATTAGCCATCTTAACTAAAACCCATTTCTACAGTCCAGTAGCACACAGAATTTTACACAGCCCTTTTACGTGTATTGTAGCTGCAGTGAGACCCTGACTGTCTTTAGTAAATTGTTGTCAAGGTTTTAGTTGCTGAGGAAAGAGGGAATGTGACGGGTCCCCCCCACCTCTCATTGCTATGGAGTGAGCAGTCAGTGAGTGTGTAGTCTGCCTTGTCTGTCTTTGCTGTAGCTGCAGTTGAATACTGTGAGGAGTTGAGTTCCTTTTCTTGGAAGGACATAGGGGTTCTGGGTTTCCCTGAACACAATACTCAAATGTCTTCATTTCCTCCTTCTCAAAACGCAATGGCTTCCACACATCCTACAATGTGCTCTCACTGTGCTGCTAGAGTAGTCGTGGTCAGTAGGAAAGCTGAAGTGAATCTGGAGGAGTGTGCACCTCTGTTCACTTTTTCTAGTCTGCCAGTCAAGAGCAAGTAAGTTCACAGTAACAGCATAAATCTCTGTTGACCAAAGACAGTTCTCAACTAAAGTCAAAAATTCAGATCTTTTTTTGACTGTTGCAGTTAGACCAACAGGCTGACCCTCTTTCTGCAAACACAACCAGCTTCAACTTGTTTGTAAGCACTTCAGACTTGGCCCCTCCCCTTCCTCCTCCTCTCTCTCTGTGAACATCAATTCTCTTAGTGTCATAATCACACCTAGGAATTTTAAAAATCACAAGCTGGATCCTCAGAGCAGAGAGGTATAGCTGTACATTTGTGCATTTGTACAGCTATACTTGTGAGGACACTCATTGACATAATGCAGTTCCTAATTCTAACCCTCAAAACTATGCCTAATCCCAACCTTGGCCTAAACCTAACTTTAACCCTAGTGTTGTAGTACTTGAGACTGGTCTTGGTAGACAAGACCGCTCTCGAGACCACTTTTTGAAGGTCTTGGTTTTGTTTTTGACTTGGTCTTGTGTTGGTCTTGGACATAGCGGATTTAGGATTTTTGATCGAGATTGGTCAAGGCCACAACAGATTTATTTGTTAACATAATTACTGTGATTGGATGTAAAACTTCCTTCTTCAAATGCAGCTAATAGATTGTTTTGATTCTTCTAAGTTTGGCTACCTCATCATAGAAAATTCCTATGCAATACAACATACAATAGAAAACACTCGGCAGATTGCAGGTTCTGCAAGGCAGTGCTTACTGAGACGGTAGGGACAGTATAAACTTCTATCGCCACCATAAAATCGGAGGAAAATTTTTTAATGGACTTGGTCTCGTCTCGGTCTTGACCCCTTAAAGTCTTGGTCTTTTCTTGGTCTTGGCACACTCTGGTCTCGGTCAAGTCTCAGTCTTGGTTAGTGTGGTCTTGACCACAACACTATCTAACCCTAACCCTAAAACCAAGTCTTAACCCTCAAAAAAACAACAACAACGACCTCAAAATGAAAACTTATTTTGGAAAGTGAGGACAAAATGTCCTCACTTTCCAAAATCCTAATCCACTTTCCAAAAAATGTGTTCATTTCCGTGGTGTAAAACTCAAATGACTAAAAATTGGTTTTCACATAGATAGCTGTACAAGAGGACACACACACACACACACACACACACACACACATCACAGAGGAACTGGCCTCAATATAAATTTGTTCCTGTATAAAATGATGAAAATAGAAAGGCAAAGAAGAATTAGGTCAAGGCTAATGAACTGACCGACAGAACTTTTTTGTTTGTTTTAAATACCTCAGAATCAACTTACTGACTTTTTAAAAGCATGGTATAAAAGGTCAAGTTCTCATTAAGTCAACACACTAAATTGATGACGTAGGCATGTATGGTACATGCAATGTGTGCTTTATTTATGTGTGCCTATGTCTGTTTTCACTTATAGGTGTAGAATGGGGACTCCATTTCCCAGCGGCCAATGGCGAGTACCAGTCACCAATAAACTTAAACTCCAGGGAAGCTCAGTATGACCCGTCCCTCCTGGACGTCGGCTTATCACCAAACTATGTGGTATGTCGAGACTGCGAGGTCATCAATGACGGACACACTGTCCGCATCATTCTCAAGTCCAAGTCCGGTGAGTCCCAGAGACATGAGCACATGTCAATATTTAGCGCTCACTGACTCAGGACATGGTAAAAATAGGATGCATGTTTAGTTTTAGCTGTGGTTTCATGGTGACTGACACTTTCATGCATTTTAATGTCATGTGTGACCTGTTGTTCACACTTCTCACTTCTACTGTTGGATCTGCCTTCTACTTCCTGTGTGTGCTTGCCCACAATCACCCGGGTTTCCTGTGCTGTTGCCAGTGGTTACCGGGGGTCCGTTGCCTAGTGATCATGAGTACGAGCTCCATGAGGTCCGATTCCACTGGGGCAAAGAAAACCAGAGAGGATCAGAGCACACTGTCAACTTCAAGGCTTTCCCTATGGAGGTAGTACAATCACACACACACACACACACACACACACACACACGTGCATGCACACAAACACCCACAAGCAGGCTGACATAAATACACAGACACACAGACAGAAATAAGGCCATGAGCACGTGGTGAACTCTCAGACCAGACAAACAGCCTCTGAGACTAAAGAAACACAGTGTTCATGTGTTTTGACTTATGGCACATTTGTCCTTCAGATGACATATTAGCTTGTGGAATCCAGAAGCACACAGGCTTTTTTTTTTTTTTAAAGAAATCTTTTAACTTGTGAAACTGAAGGCTGAAAAATACAAATTCAAAAAGGAATTAAATAAAACAAATGTAAATAATCTGTATTTTTCTGAAGTGTTGGTTTCTATGGAACCCTTAAATTGGGTCATGTCCATCAATGTCTCTAAACTTTACACTGATCATCTGAAAGAAGAGCAAAAATTAGTGTAAAATTAGTTTAGTTTAGTTTATTTCATTCACTTACGAAAGGAAAAAAGAACAGTTTCATACAAACACATAAAGGATTCCAAATCTTGAATCTGAGGGTTTTGCAAAGAAATCACTTTACAAAGTGCGTAATATAAAAATAAGGAAAGGGCAAAATGTGCTAAAAATCAAAAGGCAAAAAAGATTAAAGTGGAAAAAAGTAAAAAGAGAAAAGCAGAAGCCCCACGTGAAAATGGTACCAATCTCCTCATCTAACTCTAACTCTTAGAGAGAAAATGTTGAACAATTCCTGTAAAGGTCACAATTTTGAACCCATGTGCAGTCTTTTAGACCAACGTCTGGCATTTAGCTGAAATTTAAGGCCAAAACTGAAACCTTTGAAATGCCAAAACCTGCTCACTCAGTTTAATAATAGCCTTCTTGATGCATTTCTGTAATGCTTAATTCTCCATTGCTTCAGTTAAAAGGTCATTGTCTAAAGTTACAGCTGAAATATTCTCAGCAGATGGTATTACTTAGTTTAACATGACGAACACATAATCCTTAATCTTAGCAAGACTTTTTAACTTTTGAAGGAATGAAAACACAATCGTTCTCTCCCAAAGAAAAGGGGAAGATACTCAGCTCTTGCTTAAGTCAGTAGACTCACAGGGTTTTCTACTGCAGCATTAAAGTTAATAGTTTAAGAAAACTATCTTGGTTTTTTTTTGTTTTTTTTTAAAAAAAAAGAAAAGATGTATTTGTGAGCCAGTTGGAGAGTCATAATGGGAACAAATTTTTGAGTTGTTTGGAGCTGAGTGCTGTGGGCAGGGAAAATACTGAGTGACAACTAAATCCTTGTTGAATTTTGTATTTTCATGTAATGTGCTGACCAAAATAAAGAATATTGCCAGCCTTTTCAAACTTTTCCCAAACTTTTCGGCCTGTGACCTTCAAAACAACGATGCCAAAGACCGGGGATCCCCAGCAACCCTGGAGGTGGCATATAACGTTGTGCACAGCTGTACACACGCACAGTTAAGTCTACACCGTCATCAATAATACACAAAAGAATAACAGCCTAACAGCCATAATATAATTTTAAAGTACTTTAAGAATGAATTAAAGAAAGAATATAACCAGAATTTATACAATAATGGCTTAAATATGCAATTTAAAATAAATTTTTGTTTTATGGAAGGTATCTCGCAACCCCCCTCTCTGCGACCCCACTTTGGGAACCTCTGCTTTAAAACTTGGATGAAGTGAAAAAGTCAAGTTTTGTAGGTCAAGATTAAATGTTTCAACAGTATTTCAGTTACTGTATCTAGAAGTCAAGACAGAGTTCTACCTCCTTAGCAAATAAAATCAATGCTAAATGGAAAGTCTCAGATAAGACTACTGATAAAGAGACTGACCACTCAGAGATCATTGAGATTTGATAATATTTTGACTTAGTTTCAGATTCCACTGTGTCTTGATGACATTAAGATAAGTGCCACGGCAGCTCTCAGATGTATCAAGCACAGATCTGTGGTGCGGTTTGATATTTTCCTGTTTCATGGAAGAAGTTTTGGACTGTGTTTCTGTTTACATACACCTGTTCTACGAGCTCATACAGAAAGCCCTCAGTCACCCCCAGCTGATGGCTCCTCACTCTCTTACTTAGCAATGTTCTGTGCACCTGCTTACAACAATGGCCTCTCAAATACAGCTTGTGTCTTTCTGTCTCTCTGTCTGTCCGTAGCTCCATCTGATTCACTGGAACAGCACTTTGTTTAACACTTTGGAGGACGCTCTTGGGAAGAAGAATGGAGTCCTCATCATAGCTCTTTTTGTTCAGGTAAACATTCGATACCATCGCTTTCAGGGGGTGGGGGGTGGGGTGTAGGACAACAAGGATGCTTGCACTTTCACAGTGATTTTTGGTTCAGACATAACAAACATGTAGGCCTACTATCTTTAGGCACAACTGATACATAATCATTATGTCATCATACATAGACATCATTAATGACTACATCGAACCTCCACATACTGTTATCAAAAACACAGTATTCACAGTATAGTAGAAACAAAAGCAGGGCACACTGTGCTATCACACATTAATAATAACCTAATTTTACGCATTATCCATGATGACAAAGAGACAGAAAAACAGAAATTCACGGCAAAAAACAGTATATTGTCAATATTTTGGAGACACCCCCCCCAATTTTTTTTTTCACATATCATGCTTTCAGAGGAGCACATGTTTTATCAAGGGGAGCAGCTCCCCCATAGTTCGCCCCCTGTTCACATCAATCATCATTAGGCTGAAAGGCCGGATAAGGTGTTGCTTTTCCTTACTGTCTTTAATTGCCAGTTATATAGAGATTAAAATTTGTAAAAAATTCAAATATGACAATCATATAAACTAGATTTTAGGACAGAGATCATTAGGTTTACTGTACTTTGTATTTCTGTTTTGAATTACCTTGAAGTCAAGCAAATTTGGTCCTATTATAAACATAGTATAACACAATACATTTCAACAGCAACACAAAGTTCAGCTCCCAAATTACAGGGCTGTTGTATTTAATATGCAGCTTTAGTTTGGTCTGCCTGATAAACATGAATGTAACACTTTACTTAAAGCATGCAGCTATAATGCATTATGAGCATACTTGTAATGTGTTATAATGTGCCTAGGCTGTAACCATAACCGCCTATAAGGCATTGTAAGTGTGTTTATAATGTGTTATAATGTATTATATGTTCATAATATGTTACAATGCATTTTACAGACAGGCTTCATAGAAAATGTTATAGAATGTGCTTGACGACATATTTCTGAAACATTTAAAAATATTGACTTTTTCAGCTTGTTGAAGGTATTTTTCCTTCCTGGGATTGTGAGAATTGTTTTTCTAAATGAGTGTACCAGTTCATTCTGGTTCATGAGCCATCCTGTAAAACACTGTGACCAAGTTGGAAAACACCATCTGCTACATTCTTATGAAACTGATTTCCCATCGAATGGGTCCTCAATTTCCAATGTTTGGAGTATACTCTTCAAACTTGTGGTAAGGTTCATGCCAGTTTAATGACCCCAAAACATCTGAGAATAACCTCACTTTGAAAGAGATCTGAGTCACACCAACAAAGGAAAGCAAGCCCAATGACAAAAAACCAGGTACGATTCCCCTGAACACAGTCAATCTCTCACGTCCTGTTTTGACAGTTTCATTAGTCTGTATCCTGTTTGCTTCTTTTAAGGATACGGTGATATAAACTTAGATTCTCTTAAAACAATACTGACGTCTTAAAACCATTTTCTGATAACTATCGTCTTCAGAGGATAAATTCTGTGGCTGTAAACTCACCGTTTACTGAAACCTGTAATGTATTCTGTTTTTATCAGATTGGAAAGGAGCATCTGGGTCTGAAGGCTATCACTGAAGTTCTGCAGGACCTGCAGTACAAAGTGAGTGAAAAACTGCAAAGATCAGATAAATTTGGTGATAATTCATCAGATAGAGAGAACTTGCTGGTGAATAATTACATTGTCAAAATGTTGACATGTTAAAAATTATTGTTGTGCTGCTGTCTTTTCATCAGGGGAAGAGCAAGATAATTCCCTGCTTCAACCCCAACACTCTGTTACCGGGTGAGCAGAAAACTATTTAATTTTTTTTTTTTAAATTCAAAATAACATCTACTTACATTTTAGTAAATCTAAATTCAGCTATGAATCCAACTACCAAATCCTCTGCCTCTTGAATACTTTTATTGTTTCTTTTTAGGTAGTTTTTTGGAGGGAGTTAAAGTCAGGGTAGGCAGTTTATCTTTGGCATTGTGTTAAAATAAAATAAAAACCTTTCAGTATATTATTTATATTTTTGAAAAAGTTCCTGATTTTTTCACATATCACCTGGACTAATTAAAGTTTCAATGAAATAGAAATGTTGAGTTCATGCATATTTTTCAAATTACTCCTAAAAATACCATGAAGAATGAAAGACGAAGATATAATAAATGATTTATGATGTATTTATTTAAACTTTAGTTATAAACCTGACATTTGACACCAAAATCAGAAAAATCAGCCTGGATGAAGATTTTCTAGGGTGTAAAATGGCAGAAATAGTGCAAACTTTAAAAATGGTGGCCATTTTGAAATTTGCGTGGCTAAAGGGATCTTTCAAAAGAATGACCCTTCTGGTGCTTTTTTTTTGGATTTTATACATGTTTTGGTTATCTGCTGTATTAATTGTAATTCAAGTGGTCTGAAAGGACACTGGGACACTTCTAAGTGACAGGTGACGTCGCTACGAGCTAATTGGCTGCTGAAACAACTGACGTGCTTATGTTCTATGTCACCCAATGGGTCCTGTTATGTTAATTAAGTGACTCTCCAACTTCCAGAAAACCCTGCAGTGTTAAACTTGATCACCTGATTTGGTCTGAATGCAGCTTAAATCTTGCCTCTGTGGACAATATTGTCTGCAGGTGACACCATCAGTCGGCTTGAATTGAGCTGAGATGGACCGGTTTGCTTCGCCGCAACTTTCCCTGCAGATGTTTTGTGTCATCGTGAATCTTTGGTGCAAACTGGACATAAAGGAGAGAGCGACGTAGAAATAAAATAGTTGAAAAGCGGAGTTGATCCCAAGGAGTCTCATGCTACGGCTAGCTTGATTTCCAAATGTTGCCTACCCCGACTTTAAGAGCTGTGTCACAGTAGTTATGAAATAGCATTTTCACTACAACACAGTCATTCTCTGCAGACAGGGTGTAAGGCTTTCACAACTGACCAGATGTCCTAAAAGTTTGGAAAAGTCCCAAATTCAAAGCAGGTGTTCCATAATCTCTAACCCTGTTTCTTTGTTGTCAAAATGAGACTAAACACAAACACTTTTTTGGTGTTGCCCGCAGACGGGCACTGTTCTGTTCTCCATCGGCACCTTAACAAAAGGACTGCAGTGATGCAGCCCTTTGATATATTAAGGTCTGTGGCCTACATGAATTGTAGCTGGTTTCTTTTTTAGTAGTGGCGTACAGTGTTACCGCAAAGTGTCTCAATGCTGACAAATAGCCTGATGAAAGTTTAGCCAAAAAGCAAAAACATTACTGAAGGTATTCAAAGGAGAGGGGTGAGAAATACCCATGAATCATTTCTGCCTTTTGTGATTCATACATTTAGAAGAAATATTATCAAGACTGCCAAACAGTCTGCCAAACAGTCTGCCGCAGTTGAGATGGTTGGAGTCATGACTGATTTACAGAATCTGACAGGTCACAAAACCATGAAGAAACACTGTTTTTTGTTTGTTCATGTAGGATCCTCATTAGCTCCTGCTATGCAAGAGCTGTTCTTCCTGAGGTCCTTGTATCCATCTTTACAATTGGACAAAGCAATAATGAATTCACATTGCATCACATTACAGTACATTGTAAACAAGACATTAAATAAGACATGAGACATAGTAAGACAAAGATTACACAATATTGTTGCACATCATAACATCATATCATAACCCAACACATAAGATCATGACTAAGTACTTAGACAAGAGGAAACAGACACATAGACAGGACAGCTCCACCAGTGCAAAAGAGCACATGTAAAGTCTGTTTCACATAGTGTATACAGTACATATAAATATATGTTTGAAACAAAAACAAAATTTTGTTACAGTTCATTTCCCACTTTTTTCCAATACAAAAGTCTAGCTTACAATACGTACGTTTTCATATCAGCTTCACACAATATTCAGAACAACAATTTAAATCATAACATGGTCTATTCGTTAGTGGAAAATGGATTTTAAGCATAAGCAGTTTTCCACTTAAGGGCATTCTAAGTCTTGTTACGCAGTTTCTAAACTAGTCACGTACAGCAAACATCTCCTCACGATCCGCTGTCTGTCTGTCCTCTGAATATGCTGTAAAAAAGTCCGTCCTCTGTGGACAGCCCGGGCTCCA
>JAQLOL010000004.1:1804946-1818057 GCA_029783665.1 Naso thynnoides
GGGTGGGGGAGTGGAGTAGACGAGAGAAGTTAGCTAGAGGAGAGCTAGGACGCCGACACCGACAGTGAGACAACAACCAGTATTTTTTGGAAATTTGAAATGGCTGACACAGGACCAAAAAAGAGATGAGCTCTGTGTTATTTGAAAACATTGTCAACCAACTGTGCTTAGAGTGCCTTTAAGTCCTCAATACAATAACAAAGCGTGTAAATACCTGCAGTCAGACATAGAAATGCTCTAAATGATTTTAATTTTTCCACCAAAACAATGGTAAAAATGAAAATATGTTGTTTTTTTCACCATGTTCTCTCAGTAAACATCACTTAACATGTTTCACCCTCTCAAGACACTTCCCCCAGTTGAACTCACATTCATAGTTTGTTAACCTGGTGGGAGGCTGAGGCAGAGCACTCATCCTTCTTAACTTATCAAAATGTTCTTACTTAAACATTGTGGTGAACACTAAAACTGTCATCTCTTGTTATTCATCTCTTTTTCAAGACAGCCCTCCTGCATTTTCTACATTTGGTAGTCATGTTTGGTTGACTTTTGTGAAGTGAATCCATGCTTTTGAAATGCTTAAGGTGCTCTCCCATGTTCTGTCAATCAGTCTTGACAACTGTGTAGCAATCGGTGAGCATGTGTATGCCTGACTAGTGTTTTTTCAGTGCAGTTGCCTCAAGTGTCAGATACATAAGAGACAATATAAGAGATCATGAATCAAGGAGATCTAAGAGATCATGAATCAAAGATTCAACAAGGGATTTGTTGGCTGTAAAGCTTAAAGAAACAGGATATTTTTACCAATCTGGACGTTCTGGCAGAACCCATCTCTAAGTCAGGGACATCCTCAGCACTAATGTCAAGAAATGTTTTATTATGATATTCAATCAAGGAATAAAAGATGCTTCCACTGACATGTTTTTAAGAACTTCATTAATTTGACATTGCATGTTTAATCTGTCCTCAGATCCTTTACTCAGAGACTACTGGGTGTATGAAGGATCTCTGACCACACCACCTTGTAGTGAAAATGTGACCTGGATCCTCTATCGCTACCCTCTCACCATCTCACAGTTACAGGTAAAACATAAAGATTTTTTTTTACTTTTACAGAGTGTGCTGTGAAAAAGGCAAATCACTGCACATCACTTATGTAAACACTGGTTTAGGCTAAAGACAACACTTTTGAAAATGAAACAAATCTGAATGCTCTGAATTTTGAAAGAAGTGAGCTGATCAGATCTCCATAGCCTGCTTCTGAATCCTGCTTGAGGCCGGCTGAATACATTAACCACTATTAGTACTGCACAATCCAAAAAACAGAACTGTTGGTCTCTGTTGCCTTGTGGACAAGGGAAGAGAATAATGTGTAGAGTAATATCTCTGGTTCTGCTGCATAAACATATTATTATTATTATTATTATTATTATTATTATTATTATTATTATTATTATTATTATTTTACCTGATCATTGTTATTCTGGTCGTGTTATACAGGCACAGTGTTTGAGACACATTAAAGAGATATGCCAACTTCTTTCCCCCTTTTGTTATTTGCCTCCCTCCTAAGTTCCAGACAAGAAGATAGATCCCATTCTTTCGACTGTACATTCAGTAACAAGGGAGAGCTCACCCACCGCTAATTAGCTTAGCACAAATACTGGTAGTCAATGGGAAGTGCTAGCCTGTCTCCACCTTAGCTATCAAACTTTCCAACAACTATAAACAGTCCCATGTGACTTGTTTATTTACCACCTTATGTTATGTTATTTGTAGACTCAGATTAGCACTAAATGTCATTTTATGAATCAGCTACATATGTAAAGTAAACTGCAAGGTGCATGTGTGCAAGTAAACAGCATAACAACAGTTAACATATTTGATCCTAAATTTTGCTTACAGGAAGTGCCAGTCTGAGTCTCCAAAAAACTAGTGCTGTCAATCAATTAAAATTAATCGAATTAATCACAACAAAATTCCATGATTAATCACAAATTTATTATTTATTCAGTTCTAAACGTACCTTGAAAGGATATTTCTAAAGTTTTTAATACTCTAATCAACATGAGAGTTGATAGTTATTGCTGCAATTATTGCTCCAAATCAATGAAAAATACTGTGATATACATTTTAAATGAGCACTCAGTGCTCTACTATGTTTAGTCTGTTGTGATGAGGGCTTGATTGTTCATGTCTGTTGCTATGGCAGCAACAACAACAGCTCTTTCAGTCTCGTCTCTGTGTTTAATTTAGCCTATTATCAATCATAAGTGTCACATTAAACACTCACTCTACATTCAGGAGTTGGACCAAACTATAATGGTGTTCCAGTGTAATACAGACTACAAAAAATACCGTCAAGAATATATTCTTACTCCTTCACTTTTGCTTTCTTGTCTTAAATTGTGTATCTTGTGTTTATGCCCGTGATGGTGGCTACATTGCTTCCTGATTTCCTATACTGTGGAGCGGACCGAGGGCCAGAGTGTGCATGTGTAAATCCCATGTTATAAAATTAATGGCATTAACTTTGACAGTAATATCTCTAAAAAAGCACTTAAAATAACGTAACATGGTAAAGAAACAGGTCACAACAAACACACAGGACTGCTTACAGTAGTTGGAAAGTTTATCTGATGACTTTAGATGGAGGCAGGCTAGGACTGCCCATTGACTACCAGTGTTTGAGCTAAGCTAATTAGCGGTTGGCATGCTCTGCCAGTCTCTTCGTTGTTACTGCACACACATTTGAAAGAATGGTATGGATCGTCTTCCCTGGAATTCAGCAGGGAGGAAAATAAGAAAAAGGAAAAAAGTTGGCGTTTCCTTTTAAGCAACCAGCTGGTGAACATAATGGCACTGAGCAGCTAATGAGAGAGTTTTTCCTCAGGAATTGGGGGAGACCAAACTAGAGTTAAAAGGAGAAACAACTAAGTTGGAGAGACTCTTTGCCCCAAATGAAAGCTATTATCGAAAAGGATGTGTTACCTTTTTGCCAGCATTCTCACCATGTTAACTTCAAGGATCATCAATGCTAATTGCTAACCATAGCAACAATAGGTCAGTCTATCAATCATCTGACAAATATAAATTGAGAAACGAATGGCTTTCACCGCCTGTATTGTTTTCATTGAGGCTCTGTTCTCTGTTACCCCACATCCCATTCAAGAAATAATAAATGTCTGGCCTGTTTGTGGCTTTTCTACCTCTCAGGCATTCATCACAGCACAGGAAGCCTTTACAACCACTATTAGTTGATGAGACTGTCACTTTGCTCTTAATAGATTTAAACTTTAATTCAGCCTTTGTCTGACTCATGACTCTCTAAGCATGTCGTCGTGGTCATCCTCTGACATTTATTTCAGTCTGTCATCCTTGCTGCCCTCTGGTTCTCTGACCCTTCAAAATGCTAACAGAAAGAATGACTGCTCCCTGCCCCTGGCTATGTCAGTACTAGTCTGGATAATGAATATATTATATCAGCCAAAGCATTTCTTTACAGGGACAATGTAACGTTACTGTAAGTGTGCCAGTATTGGTCAAAGGAATTATTTTCAATTGTACCTTTGTCAGATGTTCGATTTTCCATTAAATTAACAATAAAACAAACAGCTTGTAAATCTGGAAGAAAGGGAAGCAAACAAAATGCTAAATGTGGCAATTTGCACTTGGATCATCTCTGTATGCTTAATAATTGTGTATAATTATCAGCCGACGTGTGTGTTATAGCTGCATGCTGCAGCTGAAACAGCTGACAGTGTTAATAAATAAGCCAGCTGAGGGGGTCCAATAAATTTAACTGCTGTCCTGTTGTTTTCAAAACATAAGAACACCGGCATGCACTTTCTTTTATCTCACACTATTTTGGCCTCATGCGTCTCTCTTTGTACCCGTCTACAACCGTGACGTCTCACATTGTGAAAACCTCTGAATTAGAGGCAGCCTCACTCAAAGTTGCATCTCTTTTTAAGCACATTTCAGGTAAATGTAGAAAAGAAGTAAAGGCAAATTTTTGAAAAGTAAGCACAACATCATAACTACAATGCATTTAACATCAGAGAAAGTCAAGTATTAGTATTTAATATACAGTGTTTGTGGGTGTTGACAAAAACAGTACTGATAATAATTATGATATTTAAAATAAAATATTGATATTGTGTTGAAATATGATAATATATGATAATACAGTGCCTCTTGTGACTTCTCCATTTCTATTTTCACTTTGACATCATACTTTGGCGGGTTAATGCTGATTGCAACTGCCAGTGAAACAGAAACTTTCATTATGTGTAATTGTTCTTTTTGTATGTTTTTATACAGTTATGGTTACAGACTCCACCTCCTTACACTCATGTAATGAGTTCAATTCATTTACAAAAATTACCTTTTAAGTAATTTCTTTCTTTCTTCCTCGTTTTTTTTAAAACCACAATGATATTGGCATCGTGAAGTCCTTTGGTGACAACAATGATGCAGTGAAAATCTGATTTCAGACCTTTTTATATATACGACCTTATTTGACCTATCTTGAGTTCTGTAGGAGCTAATGTTCTCTGTCATGATTTAGTCATTGTCCCACAGCTGAATGAACATAAACAACATGAGAAGTGCTTTTAAACAGCAGGTCCTGTTTAGCTTGAATACACACCTCCAACATCCGGCTATTATTGACTGTAAAATGACCAAGAGTGTGTGTGCACAGTGCATATATGCATGCAGAAGTGTGTGTGTTCATTCAGCAGTTGCTATGCATACACTTTAATAGCTGGCTATAAATCCTCCTAAAAGCTGTTGCCATGTTTGTTTTGGCAGATGTTAGCAGCTACTATACAGAACTTGGCTCTAAAAGTGATAGTATCTGCGGTGGTTATGTTTGAAACATGAAGAGGATGTCAAACTTTGGATTTTTTTTCTGTCAATCGACAGTTCTGACCTGAGCAATTTTGTATGAGCAACAAAAGCACAAAAGGTGTTTCTTATTGATGAGCACATCTGTCTAAACCTCACGCTGGATAAATACAGGCTGTTTGTTTAACCATCTGCCGCATGCTTTGTTTAGGGAAATGCTGTAAAGAACTTAAATCAACAGATGTAACAGATAAGAACACTTAACTGCTGCAGAGTTTCTACAGCTATGAAACCTGTAAGCTGTCTTCAAATGATCACATTTCATTCCCACACTTTCATTATACCATTACAGGGTCTTTCTCTGTCATTAGGGACGCCACATGGGTCCCAGTCTTCTGGTTTTACTCAGACAGCTTTTATTTTATCAGCACTGAAAGCTTAACCACCTGCACAACTAATGGTGGGAAACCCTGAGTGTAGAGCAAATATTTGCAGTCATATGGAGTACTTGGATAATCCTGTGTATCATTTACTTACTTATTTTTGTCCCTGTGCAACTGTAAAGTTCAAATTACAAAATGAAATAAAATTTAGGAACTTCACTGGGTATTTAAAGTTTTTGAAAATATTTTTGTCAAGCAAACAGATAGTGAATATTGGTCATCAGCCACCTTAGTCCAGAGATATCAGTATTGGCCTTTTTAAAGTTTGACCATATTGGACAAACTTACTGCGTGTGAAGCTAGGAGATTTGGAGCTGTGACCTAGTTCAGTCTCTTCAAAGTAGCAGAATCCCTCACCATCTAACTTTTAATGCTAATTATATTTACGATGTTTCTGTGCTAGACCTTCACCAGGTTAAGAGGATATAGAAAACGGCTGTTTATCTGTGACTAATCACACCTCCACATGCAATAGGAAGACAAAAATACCAAACATAAATGCTTGAAAACTAATATATACAAATTAGCACTGTCGGATGATTAATTTTTTAAAACATTGCGATTAATCGCAGAATTTCAATAGTTAATCGTGATTAATCACATCTTTTATCGCATGTTTTAAATTATATAATTTTTGCATTTCACCACAGTTTTTAAGTCCTTAACAATGTAAAGCAATTCGTACTAGTGTAACATGATTTGGAATCAAATGCCAACTGGACTCTGGTAGTCATTGGGAAGTGCAAACTTTTCTCCACCTAAAGTCATCAGATAAGCTTTCCAACAACTCTAAACGGCCCTGTGTGCTTGTTGTGACTTTTTTTATTGACCACATTGTGTTATTTTTACACTGAGATTAACACTTTATGTAATTTTAATTTTTTCAACAGTGCACCTAGGTGTTTTGCACATGTGAAAATTACATAAAGTGCTAACTTGAATGTCAAAACAACATAATGTGGTAAATAAACACGTCACAACAAGCACTCAGGACCGTTCAGAGTCATTGGAAAGTTTATCTGATGTCTTTTGGTGGAGGCAGGCTAGCACTTCCCATTGTATACCAGTACTTGATCTAAGCTAATTAGCTAATTAACGAATATCAAAAAAGAAAAATTGAGCCATTCAGAAGCGTACTGTTGTCTTTCTTCGACCTCTAAGACTGAATCTTTCCTGTTCTGTTTGTGCAGATTGAAGAGTTTCGGAGGCTGCGGTCCCATGTGAAAGGAGCAGACTTGCTAGAAGGGAATGATGGGTTGTTGGGGGACAATTTCCGTCCCACCCAGCCACTCAGTGACCGGACGGTTCGTGCTGCCTTCCAGTGACTCATTTTCCTCTGCCAGTGCAAAAAAACTGTGGGACCTACAGATACAAATATTGAAGGTAAAAGTGTTATGATGCGTTCTGCTCTGCCCTGTATTAATATACAGGGGTAGCTTCATCCACATTAAAAATAATCTAGAAAGCAAAATTAAGGCATAAATGCATAAAAGAACTTCTGCTGAACTTCTCGACAAACACCGTTCTGTATATTTTTAGCTAGTTCAGCAAATTAGTTCACAAGGGACAGTCTTTTAATGGATGTCATCAGGCTGTCCCTGAGGCATGTGGGTCCTCTGAAATCACAGTGTAATGGATCAAACCCTGAAAGAACTAACCCAGTTCAGTTACCAATCTGGGACTAGCCTATATACAGCATGCAGTATGGAGGCATCCCAGATTTAGCTCAGCAGCACTGTGGCAGGAAGGAGGGTAGGGTAGAACTTTTGGAGCTCAGAGGGGTTGCGGAGGGTAAGAAAAGACAGAGGAGACTTTTGTACTGAAGGTTCTGGCTTTGAACTCTTAAGGACGCAGAGTTTCTGGATTTTGGGGGGAATATTAAATATATATGTTTATTTTTCAAATGGCAGCATGCTCATCCTCAGAGCCTATTCTTCCCACAGTCTGACACTTCCACATCACTTTCAGTTAGCCTTGATAAGCAACATGATGTCACAGACAGGAGGGGCACAGCCTCAGTCATGAAGTGTAGCGGCTCATTTGACCCTGGTGTATCAGTAGACATGCACTTCATACTATAAGTTAAATCTGTGCCAGTAGGGATGTTGATGGTGTTGTATGTAGCAGTTGACTTTGATAAATAATTTTCCATGTTCAGCTTTAGTTTCTTACTAAGTCATGTTGTACTGATGTTCAAAAGGAGTGGCCAGAATCAAAGAAGGAGAAGCTGAGATATCCCAACTTTCTTCCTAATGTTAAACTTTATTGACTGATAACTGCCCATATGATTGAACTCCATATGTCTGTTTGTAACAAGGACTTCCTGTTTAAAAAAAAATGGAGCATGACATCATCAGACTTTACTCTAAAACTTCAACTGAGCCAAAAGAAATTTTAAAAAGTTTTAAAGAACAGTTTTCTTTATGACTAGTAAATTAAGCGTTATTTGTAAACCTGTGGCATGCTCCTTTAAAGAAGTGACTCCTTGCTGAGCAGACTGAGAACCTCATTACAAACTTTACCACATTAATTGCAGGAAAAATCCTGTAAGCGGGTGTTTTTCATGCATCTGTGACATTTTAGCAGTCATGATTATGTAATGACTGATGCAGTTGTTTACTGGTTTTTCAATGAATCATTTCCGTTTCACTGACTGAGTTTTTTTTTTATAGTCACCAAACTGTGAACTCGAAAGTGCTTATCCTCTCGGGGGTGAGGTTAGAGCAGTTTGGTAGAATTTATGTAACCCTGCGATACCACTGATTGCCAGTGAAGGTCTGAACTGATTTCATTGCAGTTCATATCGAAGGCAAAGAGATGAGAGTTACAGGAAGCTTAAATAGAAGAGGCAAAACAGTTTGAGGAAGAGGAGGAGAGAGATAAAGGGGTACTGTGGTGAAGGGAGGTGAAAATGCCAGAGGGATGAAAGAGGAGGAGACGGAGGGCAGACAGGGAAAGGGAGAGGAAAAACAGGGGACCATTGTTGGAGTGTAAATGGATCCGGTCAGCAGCAGTAACCCACCTGAGACAAGACCTGTGAGGGATGAGAGGGTGACAGGGTCGAGTTCAGACAGAAAACTCGCATGACAAGAAGTTTTAAGGTTGATAATTTAAGGTAAAAGTCTACTGAAGCCAGAATTTTCTTATCTGCATGTTTTTTTCATGCCTGCCAAAATATAGAAACCAAACCAGGACCACCAGCAGCTTTACCAGCTGCTATCACCTACAGAAAAGAGCAAATGTTGTTGTGGAGATACCTCCGTCGCCAGCTTAGGACTGAAACAATGATTCACAATCCCCCACAATTCATTGTGCTGCAACCATGGTTGCAGCACAATGAATGAATACAAAAGAAAGAATACAAAAATTACAGTGTTAACAAATTACGGCACATGTCTGTTATTAAAACAAGGTTAATACAATTAACAGGGACTAAATTTTTTTTTTCCTCAAAAAATGAGTGCGGAATTTACAGTATTAGCTGTTATATGTTATGGCGCATTTCTGCTATTACCAAGTCTGGGAAACTTAACAGTGACAAACTGTAATCTTTACAAAAACAAAATCCAAAAATGACCATACAGACTGTTCTATAAATTATGGCGTAGCACTGTTATGAACACATTGCGAGGGTACTTAACAGTGTAGAAACGTATTTTATCCAGAAAAAAAGACAAAGAAATTACGGTTTGGACTGATATATATATTTGCTGTCTGTCACCCTTACAAAAATTTCGTATAACTGTTTTTGAGTTAATGTTTTTTTTTACTGTCATAGTTTTACAGTTTTTTTTTAACCATGAAATCTCCTGACATTTTTTAAAGTGTATAGATTATTGAACGATAAAACATTGTCCAGGGGAGGTTAGAAGCCAAAAGAGGCTAAAGATACTGTCCCTCAAAATAAGCTGCACTTGAACAAACTGCAAATCCAGTTCTAGCATAAACATTCTGCACCTGATCGCTGATACCTGATCGCTGTTCTCTGGAGCGGCTTTGTTGCAGATGAACAGCTTTCCAGTGTGAAGGAGATGGAAAAGTTGTAAAAACACTAATGTGAGGGTACAGAAATTTAGAGGCATGGGGCAATAAAAGAACTCTTTCTTCTCAACATTCCTCTCTGTCTGGTGTTTTACTCAGCTGTAGAGCACATCTGGTTTCTCTTTTCTTTTAATCTGATCCATATTTTTCTTTCTTCACAGAAGTGAAGAGGCGTGAAGACAGGAACAGAAATTGAGGGAGAAATGACGTGGTTGTAAATTAGTCTCAAACTGAAGGTGGATGAAGAAATTTTTGATCTCACACTCCCTCACTGTGTGCTTTTGTTTGTTTGTTTATGCAGGTGTGTACTTTCTGCATGACCTTCTTTCCCCCTCTCATTCTCACTGTACATGTGTATATGAGTGTAACATCCTCAGTGTGCCTGTATGCATACTGTAGGTATGTCTCAAGTATTAGTGTGCTGATGTGTGGGCGTGTGTGTGTGTGTGTGTGTGTGTATGTGTGTATGTGTGTCCTGATTAAATGATAGGAGGGTTTGCAACCAGTCCGTCTTGACTGTCAAAACAAGAGGAAACATGAACCACAGATGCACCGTAGTCTCAGTCTGAATGTACCGCAGCAGAAGTTTCACAGTTTAAAAACTACATCATGAAGTCAGCACGGGGGAGAAATAACTTTATATTAAAACAAACTGAAACAAATTTCTATAGATGATGCAAGCTTTAGAAAAAGTAGATTAGCCATCATTACTGAGGTCTCACCTCGCTGGTCACTTCTCACATAACTCTGTAATATTTGTAAACAATTTCCCTTTTTTTTGGCACTTTTGCTAAGAGAGGCTGTAGAACCTGTTTTATGTTTAAAACTCTGTCATCGAACATCACTAAAATAAATGTAATATACAATTTTTTAATATAAATTATGGTTCAGTTTCTTGTTCTGGGCTGCACCAAAAACCAACTAAAACTTTGAAAAATGAAACAGAGAGTAAAAGCCAAAATGTTTTGCTCCATTTAATCTATTTTACTCTCCAGAGCCCTCATTATTATTAACACATTATTAAATAATGTTTGGCTCACATTATCAGCAGCTTGAATTCCTGCATGTCTCTTGCTAGCTTGGTTTTCTTGCTGATATGCGTCATATTTTTATTAAATGGTTCATGTCATCTAATTATAAAGCAAAGAATCATGAAGTATGAGGATTTAAACACACAAACTGACTTTACCTCACAGAACATTCACATCCAGACGGAGGTTAGTTTTTTTTTTTTGCTGCCTGTGTCCTTATTAATTTCAGGCGCTTACTGTGTTCAGTTCCTCTCTGGAACTGTTGAAATGGCGAAGGCAATTAAAGCTTTGTTTATAGTCCCGCAGTGCTCCCTAAGCATACCAAGGGTGACGCCATCGCACTCGTCGAGGCATTTATGGTCAGCGTGTCACACATTCCAGTATTCTCTGAAACGCTAGAGGGCGTACACACAAAATATTCTGTATAATAAACAAGAAGTCAAGGAGTGTATGGGAAGAATACCATTATCCAACATGGCTACACTATCTACACAACAGCTATATCCTTAAAGCTGTGGCAAATTATATACCTGTGTGAATGACACTGGAGTGAATTCTCATTTTATACTTTTAACTTGTTACTTTACAAATGGGCTATGCCAACAAAATGTAGGTTAGTGTGAGAATTCTTCATTTCAATGGACACAGGTCATTAGGTTAGCTGATTGAATGAGTTTTTGTTTGTTTGTGAAAGAAGCCACAAACACAAACATTGTAAAATACGCGCATTTTTATTTAAAAAACACACCTAAATTAAATAACCACAAACATATATACACAACAGTAGCTGCATGTTAAACCACGTGGCTACACGAGTCTTTTGAGGACCCCCTCTCCCCCTGAAACTGCTTCAACCCTCGTTGGTGTCCAGCTTGAAATGAAAAGCGCAGCACAAAGAGTTACAAAAATTCAGAGGCACGCGACCAGGTGCTGCGATGACTTGTGGGAATTTGTGTGGGCGCAATGACATCATTTTTGGCATGTGCACCCTCACACTGGGAAGACTACTGCGACCATAAACCAATTTTAAGAGTTTGTTCTGTGATGACAAGTTGAGGTTCAGCCCATAATGACATATGAAGAGTAGTGTAGAGGTAATGAGTCGAACATTGGGTCTACCTTCACATCCATTCATCAAAGTGCATACTGGTAATATGGTTTAATATTTACCTTTCAGTCAGTGTGTCTGTGATCTGGTGTTGAAGTGAGTGTGTGAAAGCTCCGTGCAGCACCTGATTAAACCTCCTCAACATTGTATTTTTAATTGGGCTCTTTGCAGAGTTTAATTCTTGAAGAGGCACACCATTACAACTGCAAAATAAAAATACAAAAAATACATATAAAACAATATTAATGCGAAATATTGGACAGTAAAAATAGGACATCATCAATGGCTCATCCAATCGCTGAATGGCGATATATTCGTCTTCTCGCCCAAGCTTACGCTCAACCTCTCCCTGCAAGGAATAAGCAGTTGCATACAGCATTCAAACTGTACAAATACATCCTGGTACACTTGACATTTTTCTGTTCATACTGGACAAACTGGAACTACAGTCTATGTACTAATTATCACTATGTGTTTTAAGTCACTTGACTTTGCTCCTGATTCTTTATGAAAGTGTTGGTTACAGTGAATTTAAAAATGGTCTTGTTATTATCTTTATCTTTTAGTATGAGTTTCACTAGCTTTAATATAAAATTTGTTCTCATTTTTGGTAATAAAAATGACTGTGTAGATGACAGTGAATGACTCACAAAATGTTGACTATTTGTAGCTTTAACCCAGATTAACATCAGTGCGACACCACTCTCCCTTCATATTGCTTTAAGTGGCTTTTAAGTTTGTTTGTGTTTATTATCCTTCTTACTCCTGGCTTTAAAATACACCTGCATCTGGACACATTGTCGGGTTCAAGAACATCACATGTTCATATCAGAATGCAATTGAGTCGGCCACATCACATTGAAGCAGCCACTCTTTGCTTGTGAACAAGCTTTAGCCTCCTGTAAGTGACATCGAACAGTGTGAGAGCCTTCTTGAGAACATTTTTTTTTAAAAACCCACCAAGCTTAAAAGTTTGAAAGGTCAGGTAATTCTGCCTCTTCCTGCTATCTGAAACAGGCCCATCAAAACCTACAAGTGGATAAAAAGTTTCCCCTCATGAGAAGTGGTTTAACAATGAATATACATAAATATAAATAAAAATAATTGTGGCATGTCTGTTGACAAGGGCCTGCCTGACTAATATACATATTGAGATGCAATCACAAAGCACAATCGAGACAATAAGAAGACATTTTAATGGCGCTGTAAAGACCTGTGAATCAGATGTTATTATCCAGAGAACGCATCCAGATACAGTTCAGTGTTAATAGCAGGTGCAAATGGGGCCTCTGTTTTTGTGTGTGTATGTATGTGTGTGTGTGTGTGTGTGTGTGTGTGTGTGTGTATGTGTGTGTAGACTTTAAAGGAACTATGTCCGACACATTGAGCTGAAATAAACTGTGACAACTGACGACTGTTACTGTAAAGCAAAAATAAAGGGACTTCCTAAAACACTGAATTGAAGTGATTATCTTCTACTTTCAAGAAAGAGAAAACAAAGCAGTACTGTTAATAATAGGGCTGTCAAACAATTTGTTTTATTAAAAAAATCGGGATTAATTGCAGAATTTCAATAGCTAATCTGGATTGATCACATATTTTTTATTGCATGTTTAAAATTATATTATTTTGCATTT